>CAUYRH010158959.1:0-35952 GCA_963574655.1 Perodicticus potto | reverse complement strand
AGAGCCTCAAGCTGTCACCCTGGGTAGAGGGCAGTGGCATCACACAGCTCACAGCAACCTCCAATTCCTGGGCTCAAGCGAGTCTCTTGCCTCTGCCTCCCAAGTAGCTGGGACTACAGGTGCCCGCCACAACGCCCGGCCGTTTGAAATATTTTCGTTGAACTGGTTAACATAGCGTTCATGGCATTTTCTTACTTATTGTGTTCAGACATTTATATTCTGCATTTATTAAATTTGTACTATATAATATGCTTATTTTCATTATTTATCATGTCTGTGATGCTGCTATGTGTATAATGAATAAAAATTTTTGTACCTTGTAAAATTTTGGTGTATCTGGCTCGGCGCCTGTAGGTCAGTGGCCAGAGTGCCAGCCACATACACCAGAGCTGGTGGGTTCGAATCCAGCCCGGGCCTGCCAAAAACAACAATGACAACTATAACCATAAAATTGCTGGGCATTGTGGTGAGCGCCTGTAGTCCCAGCTACTTGGGAGGCTGAGGAAAAAGAATCGCTTAAGCCCAAGAGTTGGAGGTTGCTGTGAGCTGTGATGCCACGTCATTCTAACCAGGGTGATGTAGTGAGACTCTGTCTTGAAAGAAAGATTTATTTTTGGCGTATCTGTTCAGTGAGTCATGTCCTTAAACTTGAAGGAATAAAATGCTTTGTAAGTAATGCAAATGTTTATGTTCATATGTGCTTCATTTTTGAGCCTTTTTAGAAAAAAATCTATTAGCATTTTAAATTTTTTTCATAGTATTTATTCAAGTGAAAATCAAGTTAGAGGTTTTTTATCACTTTAACCTTACTTAAAATAGTTTTCTGTTTACTTCTTTAAAAATGTGTTAATTCTGTTTTTCTCTTTTCATTGGATTTTTCAGTTTCTTTAATAGCATTTACCACTATGGCTTTATTAACCATTATGGAATTCTCAGTCTATCAAGACACATGGATGAAGTATGAATATGAAGTAGATAAGGATTTTTCTAGGTAACTATTTTTTTCTTACTGAAATACCTTTAGATTGGAAGTATCTTGAAACAAGGCATACTTAAGTTTAACCCTTTAAACTTTATTGACTTATTTTAGTTCTGAAGAAAAGAACTTGTTTTAGTTCTGAAGAAAAGAGTACTGAAAAATTCTTAAATATTCTATAATTTATATATTCAGTAAAACATTTTAGAATCATTCAAATACTGGTTGAATTCTAAAATAGTTTTTTATTTAATATGTATTTGTTCAAAAAGAGTAGGACAACATATGTTTTTCCTGAGATGTGGATACCGTAGAAATTGTTTAATATTTGAAATATCTTATTTGTATGAGCTGGAAAATAAATTATCTAATGGTACATTATATATATTTATGACTTGATTTCTATGAATTATATCTAAGCTTAACTTTTATATAAATAACGTTACTTTTAAATTTTCTAAAATATAGTACCTTAATTAGGAGACAAAACCTACTTTACATTTATTCTTTTGTATTATTTGGGGTTATGGTGGATTGAAGATAATGTGTTTATAACGTTAAGATTACACCAGATAGGGAGACACATTTAGTTCTGGCTTTACCATTTACTAGCTACGTGACTTCAGGAAAGTTACTAAATCTTTATCTGTGTATTATTGAGTTTACTTTTCTGAAAATGGAGATGATTGTTATAATACCTTCCTCATGGGGTTTATGAGAATTAAATTAGTCAATATTTATAAAATGCTGTGTAACCTTGGGCAAGGCACACAACTGATGACTTTTAAAAGGGCCTCTGTTTCTTCATCTGTAATAGTTTTCAAGGAATGTGTTCTTTTTATTTTTTATTTTTTATCACCATTTAAGTGTGGTGGGTATGCCCAGAAAACTGTCTATTTGGCCTCCTCCTCTGGTTCCCACAGTACCTCCAGGGCCTAAACCCCTGGTTTACTTGGAGCAGAGTCTGAACTCTAGACGACTTTAAGATTTTAAGAAGCTTTAAAAATTTGTAATTTCTGTTTAAATCAGATCAGGATTATCAGAGTGAAAAAGTTTTGGTAAGAAATACAGGACTGAATTTGATTATATATTCCTGTTATTCATAATGCTTAATTTATTCTGGTATTTGAAATTAATTTGAACTAACCGTTTGAAAATAAAATATTGGTTCAGCCTTTTTAAAAGGCTGTACAAAACTTTAAGTAGCAGAGGATTTTTTTTCTAGTAGTTTAGTTGTACTTATCCTGAGTTACACAGTCCGATATGCTACTTTAGTGATTAAGTGATATTAAACCAGGCATTTATACCTCTTTGAATGTCATTGGTTTACATGAGAAACTGTGAAACCATCCACTTATTTCTTCATGATATAGAATAAAGAAGATAATATTTAGGGCATCTATCATAATGTATGGTATTTGTTTGATAAATGGAAGAGAAAGACTCAACAGTTTTTAATTATTGACTTTGAAAGTTTAGGCATAGTCTATTAAAAGTTTATATAAATAGAGGTCAGGACTTTTCAGAGTTCCTTAGAGTTGTTGATTGTAGAATTGCCGTTATTAAACTAAAGGATACTATGTTTAAAGCCTGTGAAATTAGAAAGGTTTTGAGAATAATAGCAAAACAGAACTTTTCTTTACAGTGCCTTTGTTTTGGCTGTAAGAAATGCAATGCAAGTTCTAATCAACATAATTTTGTTTGAAGTCCAACTTTTCATCTGTCGGTTGATTTATATTTCTTCAGTTTTGCTGATTAATTGGTAGATGCTAATGTTTAATGTTTTATCTTTTAGCAAATTGAGAATCAATATAGATATTACTGTTGCCATGAAGTGTCAATGTAAGTATACCTTCAGTTTGATGAACTATAGGTAGTGTATGATTCAACCAATTGCCAATAAAAATTAAAAACTACTCACTTTTTAACATTATTTTTTCTTTATAATATCTTAAAATTTTGCTGTGCTATTATTTAATAATGCAAATTGTTCTACTCCTCAGCTGATATTCTTTGTTTCTTTTCTATAAGGAAAAGGGATTTAATGTTCACATTAATGTAATTAAAATAAAGAGAAATCAGAGGAAACTTTTGTGAATCAGAGAGCTAATTTACATATATCCTTTTTTTCTTCTTGTTTGAAGTACCAATTTTTACACTGTGTTTCACAAACCCATCTTGTTTCACTGTTTTAGTTTCTCAATCTTTACTTCTGTTTTTAAATTTTAAAATACAGATCCAGTTCTTTTCTTCATTGGCTTCAATGATTATGCTGGTGGAAGTGGAAAAATATTAATGCCAGATAGATAATGTTTCAGTCAGTATTACTCTCAAAAATAAGAATGCCTTTGCACAAAAAATATCTTTTAAGTTATTGCCTGAAGATTACATTAGTTCAGACAAAATTTTTTGAAGTTTGAACTAATTTTACCCAATCAGGAAATTAGTTAGTCAGGAAATTAGTTACTATGACATTTCATCTCACAACAACCTCTTTTCTTTTCCATTCATTTTTTTTCTTACATTAGTGGTTTTAAGGTTTAAGGAAATAACTTTTATCTAATTTTGAGTTAGTGTTAATACTGATATTTCATATTTTGCTTAATTTGAATATTTGAATACCATTAAAATTTTAGTTTTTTCAAAATAAAATGTTCTATTTGTAAATTTCTTAAAGGCATCTGTAATATTTCCTTACGATTTCTTTTCATCTCTAAAAATAATTCTTATAATTAGTATTTTGTTCAACAGCCATTTAGTACTTGTGATTAAGTTCTTGCCAGTTTTCTAAAATACTTCAATTCAGTAAAGCTTTTGCTTTTTACCTTGGGATTCTGAATTGTTAAGTGATTCGACAGACTTTGTGAGTTTGCTGTTATTCTGAACTTGTTTATATTAGATATAGTTTGGTTCTAATCGTAGAATATAAAACTTCTACTATTTTGTATGCAGATGTTGGAGCAGACGTGTTGGATTTAGCAGAAACAATGGTTGCATCTGCAGATGGTCTAGTTTATGAACCAGTAAGTTTGATTCACATAGTTTTTGAAATACATGGTTTGAGGAATTGTACCCTTGTAGGCAGTTTTGATAATTACTTTTATTATAGTTTTGTCTAAGCTAGCTTTTCATATAATTTTCTTTGTATTTCAAAAGTATTTTACATCCTTTGTAAAAAAAAAATTAGAAGAGAAAAAAGTTATGTCAATTATCAAAATCATTGTTAACATTTTTGGTGACTTTCTAAAGTCTATTTTATAACCTTATTGTATATAGTTAGTTAATGCTTCATAATCGTTTTCTCTTCTTTTGTAGTTATTATGATGAAATTTTTTTATTTTTCTCTAAGGATTTGGAAACTTTTACATTCTATTTATATTCTACTATTACCAAATTTAAGTCTTGAAAAATAAATTTTTCTTATAATCAAGAATGAAGCTATATCTTTCTGAGAGGAAAAAAAGTCATAGGCATTTACAACTTTTCTCTTTTGTACATCTATTTCCCAAAGCTTGTGAAATGCTGACATTCTCTTATCCATCTTCAAAGCAACCAGTTGTGTATAATATAATAGATTTCTTAAAGGCATCTATAATATTTATCAGGAAACACGGTTAGATTGCAGGGGCAAGTACAGAACTAGCCCTAAAGAAGCTTCTGATAGTAAGTGTGGAACCCCGCACTCTTCAACTTGGGGACTGCTCATTTGGCATGGTGATACTTATGTTTACACATGCGTTCTTGAATTCTTTTATTTCTCATTGGCAGTTGTAACCCTTCTGTAAGCAAAATTGCAAAACGAAGTCTAAAGAAGGACAAAAGGAAGTCCTTGGACAGTTTTGATTACTGAGTTATTTTTAGTTTACATGAACAAAATATATGTATGCTTTTTGATAAACACTTTTTGAGTAGAAATTTCTGTAGAAAAAGTAACTTTGTTATTGCCACTCTACTTCCTGATCCTTGTTTTCCTATTCTAAGAATTGATTTTATAGTAAATTTTTATGAGATTAGATACAAATTCAGATACCATGTTTCAGACAATATTAAATATTGTCTGGAAATTAAGATCGAGATTATTACTGGATACTTTTAACATTTGCATTGCATTCTGTACTATTGTAAGAATGATTATTCAGCTTGAAAATTCTATTTTACTGCTTTTATTTTCTATCTTTCTAACTTTATTTTTGTTTGTCATTTTGAGGAGAGACGTATTGAGGTTCCTTTTTCAACAAGAATATGTGGTTTATGTTTCGTGGACACCAGCATGGCTGCCCATGTCTTTCTGTTCTTAGTATCTTTTATCACCCATCCCCTTTGTTGCTCTGAACTGGGAATCCTTTTCACTTGCTGCCTTGGGGGGTTTTTCTATCCTATGAAATAAAATTGTTTTGGGTTCTTTCTCAGTTTTATATGCTGATTTGCATAAATTCTCAAAAATTTCCAACATATTAATGATAATTTTAAATAATTTACAATGATAATGAAGATTGTATCTTCATTTTTTTGGTCCTGTGGACACTGCAAGAATTTGGTAATGCAGGGGCTTAAAGAGTTTATATGTTATCTTGAACTGATTCTCTAAAATTTACTTATACTATTTCTGTAGCATTTTCTCTGTATTCTGTATGTCATATTCCTTTTTTTCTCATTTATTAGGTTTCTAATTTTGTTTTATCATTTTTTTCTGGATCTCTTATATCTCCACTTGGATTTTAAGAGTGAGACCCCCATCTCTAAAAATAGCCAGGGATTGTGGAGGGGGCCTGTAATCCCAGCTACTTGGGAGACTAAGGCAAGAAAATCACTGGAACCCAAGAGTTTGAGGTTGCTGTGAGCTATGACGCCATAGTAGTCTACTGAGGGTAACAAAGTGAGACTCTGTCTCAAAAAAAAAAAAAAGTAATAACCAGAAAGTTAGGAATTTCAGAATATTTAATTATATACTTTCATCATAATATTTAGAATGTTTCACAGTGTTTTAGGAAAATATTAATTTCTTTGTTCTAAATTATATAGAAGAAAGAATGTAGGAATTCATACTTAAATCGTTTTCTAGTATAAAATTATTGATATAATTTTAACTTTTAAAAGTTATTTTATATTCTGATTATTTTAATAAGCATTCTGGATATTAAGAACATAACCTTAATAACTTTATTAGTATGCTGTGATAATTACTATTTTCTTACTTAGTATTATAATTAGCTACTATTTCTTTAAAGAAAAAAACTTTTAAAGATGGAAAAGTGAGGACTCTGACAGAGGTAGATTTATATATTGACCTTACTGTGACTTCGGAGAAAGTTTGTAGCCCTTTGAGCTCCTGTTTCCTCATGTGCTAAAAGGGAAGAGTAGTAACAAACTCACAAGGTTGTTAAGGTTAAGTGAGATAATGAATTATCATAGTGCCTTGCACAAATAGGCTATGAGTAGTTCTCTACGCTAAGTGCTAAATAAGCACAACGTTAAGCAGGTTGAGGAATTCAAGGGGGAATCATATGGTTCCTACTGTCAATAGTTTTATTTACAAGTTGGTTGGGGAGCAGCTGCCTCAGCCTCATGTGTTTGCCAGGGTGTGCTTTGTAGATGTTAGCACTTTCCCTTTGTGTCAAAATGTGAAAAAGGTATGGAAGTGTGCTGTAGAGGACTAGTCAAAGCAAACATAAAGTTGGAGACAAGTTAACTTGCAGCATATGCTTGCATAGAATTTTGAGAGACATAGCGTACACTTAAGGAGAGGAAAGTCCCAGATCAGTGTAATTAAATTACTTGAATCACAGAGGTAGAACACTGAGGATTAACATAGTGGACTACTTGTTGCAAAGTTAAATTGTGAATATTTATTTAAAAAACTGTTGGTTTTATTTTGTTATTTTCTTAGTAAGAATTCAAATTTTGGAACCATGAATATTATTCTTAAACTGTATGCCCCCCTATACTTGTGCGTTTCTTGATAATATCATTTAAATGAATCTAGGTCCTAGAATATCATTTTGTATATATGATAGATTGCCAACTTACACCCCTATAAATGTATGCAACTGTTACACAAAAATATCTATGATTAGTAAAATTTATTTATGCTATTTTTGAGTAAAAATATCACATTAAAATTTTATAGTTGTATCAACAAGAGATGAATGTAAACCATGAATATTTATTTTTAATGACATAGTAAATTTCTGTTTCTTGCTCAAAGAAAATTTTTTATAACTGATGAAAAGCCAAGAGAATTTGACAATGGTACTGATCATGTAATTTCTTTTATTTCAGGCAATATTTGATCTTTCACCACAGCAAAAAGAGTGGCAGAGGTAATAAGTGAAGAAAGTATTGTGATCATAGAAATTAGACTGTGTTCTGTTTGTTTTGTCTATTGTAAACTATTTGTAGATTAACGTTTTTCTCTAGGGATTTCTTTGGATGAATTATTAGCAGAATTCAGTATGTAGGCAGTCTTTGGGTTACAAACAAGATAGTTCTATAGGTTTGTTCTTAAGTTAAATTTGTATGTAAGTTGAAGCCAGTACATTTACTTATCACCTGTAATAGCCTCCATGTGTAAGCACCAGTTGTGCATCAGTCTGTTTGTAACACAGGGACTTACTGTAATTGCCTCCATTCGTAAGTGTGAGTTGTACCTAAGTCAGATGTTTGTAACCCAGGACTACCTGTATGATATAATCTTTATAGTATCAAAACCTTATCTGATCTTAGGAAAGTCATGCGTAGTCGCTTTTTCACTAGTACACTTTGAAGCATAAATAAATTTTATTTTTTATTAAAAATTTTATTAACTTAAATTTTGGTTATAAAAGTATATATGATCATTATTTAAAATTCAATTTGAATAGAAAGGATATAAGGAAAAGTAAAAGTCCAGTCCTCATTCTATAAACTAGTGCCATTGACTAGCAGCAGTAATCAGCCTTAAGCTTCTTGTGTAGCCTACTAGAAATTTCCTGTACATATATAGTTTCATATATATTATAAAATTTTTCTATAGTTATGTATACATATGTTGTTTATCTTTATATTAATATTATATAATTATGTAGTTATATAATTACATACAATTTTCTGAATGTTTATATATGTATACTTATATATTTTCTTCCTAATACAGATGTGATCATACATTTATTCTGTAGTGTACTTTTTTCCACTGAACATGGTATTTCGCACATCTCATTTTGGTGTATACTATGCCTTTTTTATGCATAGACTGTAGTTTATTTAAATTGATCTCTATCAAAGGGTATGTAGATTGTATCCAGAATTCTAATTGTAAACATGACTTGTCTTCAAAACAGTGTTGGATGAAAGAAAAAGAAAAAACAAAATTACTCAGTGAATATCCTTGAACTAATTCTGTATCTACTTGTGTTAATGTATTATGTATGTGTGTGTTTATACGTATATGGAAAATTTCTAGAAATAGAATTTCTCTTTCTGAGGATATTTAATTTAACATTTTGATGGTGTCATATGTCTTCCCAAATTATTGTTTCACTTATACTCCAGAACTTATGAGAATGCTTATTTCTGCACAACCTCACTAACAGTAGGTATACTCATGCTTTTCAAAGTTTTTGCCACTTTGATGAGTGAAATTCGGTATTGTATTTATTTTATTAACATTTCTTTATGAATTAGTTTAGTATCATTGTGGGTTTCTTTTCCTCATGTGTATTTTTGTGTGTATTGAAACAGGTCTTGCCATATGCCTATTTTTCATGGTTTAGTATATTAAAGAAATTAATCCTTTGTTATAAGAGCTTCCTTTTCTCTACCCCATATGTGGCTTTCCCCACCTCTTTTTGGTTTCCAGGATATATGTTGCACTTAGAAAGGCTTTATCTGTTTTAAGATTATTACAAAAAGTTTTTCTTTCCTTTTTTTTTTTTTCCTATTATCTAAGTACATTTCAGGGTTCTTTTTCTTTTAATTTAATGTCAACATTTGGAGGAGTTTTAATATGAAAGTTGAAATTGAATATGGGTGAACAAAAGCACTAAATATTAGGTGTCTCTGGGCTTTTAGCGCTAAGTAGAAAACCATTCAGTGATTGAAACACTTTACTTTAAGTCAGAAATATTAAAGTGAGATTTCTCCTTTCATCTGGAATTCCTATTCAGTGTTCAAGACTGGTAGTAAGTAGGAGAAGAGACTGTTTTTACTCTTAAGATGATAGTGGTTTTCCATCATAGTAATGTTTTCTACATACCTTCACATATGGATATAGGTTTGAGTGTTTATTGGTACATCAAAGGCAGAAATTTCTTTCATGTGTACAGACAAACACACATGCACAAACATACACATATATACAGTTTGGTGCCATCAATCTCCTTGACCACTGCCCTGCAACACTTAGAAATGTGAAGCTTTCAGTGTCTGCTGGCATTGGATGCAAAGATTTTAAGTCTTTAGATGTATAAACTGGAAGATGAATGACATCTGGCTTCTTGAAGCGTCCTGTGTTACCATGTTTTGCTTCTAAACATTCTTCAGTAGCTCCAATAACCAGCCTTTATACTTCCTGAATAATGTGCTTACCAAAATGTTCTTTACCTGTAGAGTTTGCTTAGAGATTTAAATTTTGACTTAGTTGGTGTTCTACTTTCTTAAAATATTTAGGATTCCACTTGATGTTTCTTTTTTTTTGTAGAGAAAGAGTCTCACTTTATCACCCTGGGTGGTGTGCCGTGGAGTCACAGCTCATAGCAACCTCCAACTCCTGGGCTTAGGCGATTCTCTTGCCTCAGCCTCCTGAGTAGTTGGGACTACAGGCGCCCGCCACAACGCCCGGCTATTTTTTTTTTTTCTGTTTTGCAGTTCGGCCGAGGCTGGGTTTGAACCCGCCACCTTCGGTATATGGGGCTGGCGCCCTACTAGCTGAGCCACAGGCGCCACTTCCACTTTATCTTTCTTTAACAGTAAATTTCAAACCCTGGACAGAGCTTTTTTTTTTCTTTCTTTTTTTTTTGTTTGGATAGCACCTTTTTGGTTTCTGCATTTTGTGTCTAGATTTAAAATTTATTTCAAAACTAAATTTACAATATAAATATGACTTTTTATTTTAAATACCTGTTTCACCAGTGTTCTAGGTAGATGATGCTACATACATATTTTATCTTCCATTTCCCATTTCTAGGAAATGCTTATATTATCATTATGGTAGGGTGATGTATTATTAGATGTACATTTGCTTTCTTTTTGTAAGTATCAATGTTTATAATTTTTTCCGAGTTGTATATGTATATATTTTAATTGGCTTTTATTTTTAAGGAGTGGCGAGTTTCATGGCAAAATTGAGCTGAAAGTACAAAGTTCCCATATACCGTTCCCCCTGACCCCTACAGGCTGATTCCTTATCAATATCCACATGAGTTAATACAGTTGTTGTGATCTGTGAGCCTACAATGACACATCGTCGTCATTCAAAGTCCACAGTTTGCATTAGGGTTCACTCTTAACTGTTGTATATTCTGTAAGCCTACATTGACACATTGTCATCATTCAAAGTCCACAGTTTGTGTTGGGGTTCACTCTTACTTTTGCATATTCTGTGAGTTTTCTGTGAGCCTACATTGACACATTGTCATCATTCAAAGTCCACAGTTTGTGTTGGGGTTCACTCTTACTGTTGTATATTCTGTGAGCCTACATTGACACATCGTCATCATTCAAAGTCACAGTTTGTGTTGGGGTTCACTCTTACTGTTGCATATTCTGTGAGTTTTCTGTGAGCCTACATTGACACATCGTCATCATTCAAAGTCCACAGTTTGTGTTGGGGTTCACTCTTACTGTTGTATATTCTGTGAGCCTACATTGACACATCGTCATCAATCAAAGTCCACAGTTTGTGCTGGGGTTCACTCTTACTGTTGCATATTCTGTGAGTTTTCTGTGAGCCTACATTGACACATCGTCATCATTCAAAGTCCACAGTTTGCGTTAGGGTTCACTCTTACTGTTGTACATTCTGTGAATTTTGATGAACATATAATGACATGTATCCACCACTGTAGTGCACACAGAATAGTTTCACTGCTCTAAACATTGTCTGTGTTCTACCTGTTCATTCCTCCCTCCCCTCTGTGTATAAAGGTTACTCTTGCTGAATGGGAACATTACTACTGATACTTGGAGTATTAGTTATTTAAAGAAGTAGAATTAAAGGACGTTAAATAATATTACATCTAATGATACAAAGTTATTGTTGAAAATGATAGGAGATAACATAGCCCAATGTTAGAAGTGTTGGAGAGAGGAAAAGTTTTGTAATGCGAATTAGATGTCTGTGGTGTGAGTTTGTACTCTGGTAATCTACTTCTTCAAGTCCATCATAACTATACGACCAAAATATCCTATTTGAATCTCCTATTCGTGTTATTGTTTTTGTCTACACTACTTAAATTAATGCCTAACAAAAAGAAAGAATTTTTTAATTATACATGCATACATAAAAAATGAATTTAGATACTCAGGCAAGCCCTTGGTTACCCTGGGTGTGCATCCGTTATTGATGGAATCAGGTTCATGAGCTCAGGTAGCAGACGACTAGCCACCCTCCATTTTTCCTGCTCCCAAGGTACAATGACCAAAGAAAACTTGGTATGTTATTTTAGAATAAGATCCTAAAATAATATAATATTATATAATGTAATAAGTATAAATTATGGCTTAGCTAAAGTCAGCTAACTATTGTTAGTTTTGAATAAGTATTGGCTTTCTTGGTGTATTTTACTGTGGTTGTAAACTATTGTTTCTTTGTTTTGTATTTAGGATGTTGCAGCTGATTCAGAGTAGGCTGCAAGAAGAGCATTCTCTTCAAGATGTGATATTTAAAAGTGCTTTTAAAACTGCATCAACAGCACTTCCACCAAGGTGAGACCTATATTTTAAATGTGCAGCTATTTACTATGAATATACGTTGACATAGTTTTAATTTTGGTTTGCTTTTCTGAATCTTTTTTTCTTAAAGGAAATAGAATCATTCTGTACTATGAAGATGTCTTTTAAATTCAATTAACTCATTTTCTTTTTTATTGGTTCTGTATACTAGCATATAAAATTGTATTGGATTTTAAGAACAAATTAGTTGCCTATATTGTTATAAGGATATATAACTTTGGTTAGGAATTTGGGTTTTTTTATTTCACTTTTTTTGTAATAGATTAGCTGATATTTGGATATACTACAGTCATGAAACTGGTAATTTAAATTTAGAAATATATAGAGATTTTGTGTTATCTTAGGAACCAAATGTCAGTTTGTTTGATCTTAGATGGCATGCCCTTCCTTCTCCTTGGCCTTCCTCCTGTCCTCCCTACCCCTATGGTGCCAGGTATAGATGAAGAAAATATGTCTTGTTGGACTAATTCTTTGGTTTTAACCATTCTTTTGTTATTGGATTTAGTCTTCTGATTAGATTTAAAGAACCATGGAATTTTATTAAATATAATCAATGTGAAATAATTAATTTTTCTTATTTTGTAGATGTATAATTTCTATAAATGTGTAGACTTCAAGAAACTGCTATTCTATTTTTGCCATTACCTAAAAATTGATCTTTTTTTCTTTTTTTTTGAGACAGAGTCTCACTGTTACCCTCAGTAGAGTGCCATGGCGTCACAGCTCACAGCAACCTCAAACTCTTGGGCTTAAGCCATTCTCTTGCCTCAGCCTCCCAAGTAGCTGGGACTATAGGCACCCGGCAGAATGCCCAGCTATTTTTGTTGTTGTTGTTGTAATAATTGTGGTTTAGCCGACCTGGGCCAGGTTCGAACCCACTAGCCCCGGTGTATGTGGCCAGCATCCTAACCACTGAGCTATGGGCACCAAGCCTAAAAATTGATCTTTAGGGATATTTTTTCCTCTGGTATGCAATTTTCTCACTACAAAGCTATGATGATTTTGAATATGCTTTAAAATAATCTCAATATCTCTTATTTTAACAGGGAAGATAATCCATCACAGTCTCCAGATGCATGTAGAATTCATGGTCATTTATATGTCAATAAAGTAGCAGGGAATTTTCACATAACTGTGGGCAAGTATGTTCTTTTCACTTACTGAAAATACTTTAGACAAGGTTGAGGCTTGGTTAAAAGTAAATTCTTTGCTAACTAAATAATTTATAGCTAATGATTAAAGGACTGTTTAAAATGTTGTGTATTTATATTTTTAATGTCTTGAGATTGATGTTTGGAGCTTTAATCTCAGGACAGAGAAGACCGTTAACTAAAAAACTATTTCAAACCGGAAGCTAAGCAATGATGTCATATTTTATATACCAAAATAAATATTAATTAAAACATTCTACTTGCCAAATTTTAGTAGCTAGAGTGGTTTTACCAAGACATTTTGTTAATTTATTCATTTTGTTGATATGATACATGATATAAATTCTTGTGGGGGGTTTTAAGTTTAGTTCTGTTTAACCTTATACTCAAAATGTAGTAATTCCTCACCAATTTTAGATACATGATATTAAGTTCTTATGGTTTTTTTTAAGTTTTTGTTTTGTTTAACCTTGTAATCATCAAAATGTAATAATCCCTAACCAATTTTAGGCAAGTATTTTGATACAGTTTGAAATTAGTAGTATCTGGAATAAAGTTAAATTAGTTAAAATTCAAAAAACTTGCAGACCACTTACTTTCATGAGCAGTACCCACACAAAATTATAAGCACTTGGTACATTCCCAAACGAATTAATAGATCCTTCCTTCCCTCTTTTTCATGTAGAGTTGCTGAGCTGAACCCTTTTTCATTGTACAGGACTTCTTTTGAGTTCTTGCTATGTGCAAAATGCCATGCTAGATACTAAAGATAAAACAGTGAAAAAATAGAAAAGGTTTTTGCACTTAGGATGGTGACATTGTGTAAGAGATTCCAAACTTTCAGCAGTGAACACGCTAATAATTATTTAATTACAGTTGTATTGAGGCTATAAAGTAGAAATACAACTGATAAGAGAGTATATATAACAAGGTATTTGACTTACTCTGCTTTTTAGCAGAGGCTTTATTGAGAAAAACCTTTGAATATGAGTGGAGGATAAAGAATTTAATATTTAAAGGAGGGGAAGGGCATATCGCAAGAAAGAGCATGGCTGGAGGATTTTTTAACAGACATAATATTAGATTTATAAAAAAGTATTTCAATGTTTACATGATCAAATTGAACAATTTATTTTTATTCTTTGTTTTCCCTCTATCCTTACAATTCATGTTTTGTTGTTTTGTTACTATTACCCATCTTCAGCCGATTGTCTTGCTGGGAACCTTAGACTTTCTTGCTGTCATAGAGGCAACAAATAACATTTGGCTTAAAGAAATTTAGATTTTTATTGCACCTTTGGATACAAACAATATTCTAATCCAAAACTAACTCAAAATTGCTTCTCGGACTTTTGGCTACAATCAAGTGGTTATTCCTGTTCTCACTCATACTGTCACTCTATCAGTGTTCCTACTGTAGTTTTCAAACAAACAAATCTGGAGAGAGGAATTTTTCTAAATAACCATATTGCAGTATAATAGGTTATAAAATGCACAGCATTTTGATTAAAGAAGGAAACTTTGACAAATATTGTATGAGCCTCCTTATTACGGCCTTTTTGTTTGCTTTTTTTTTTTCTTTAAATCTTTTCCCAGGATCTCTTCTTTCTCCAGCGGTAACGCCATATCAGTTAGAGAAGTTAAATGAAAAGCATTTGGTTTGTATCTTATCTGAGAGGTATCCTATAAACCCACCCCTAATTTTGGGGTATTAAGTTTGTCAAGTTCAATATTGATCTTTTTGAAGATCTCATATTACCTCTTAAATACGTCATTCTCAACTGTAATATAAAACAGTAGTAAAAAAGAACATACTTTATAATGTAATATATATTTCAGTTTGCTTGCGCGTGGATACACTAAAAGCCATAATAAAGTAGGCAGATGCTTGCCACTTAAATATAGAATCATTAGACATATAGCTGCAAATGCAGACTGAAACAGATGCATTTGGCCACTCAAAAAGAAATGCCATGAGTGGCATTTCTTTTGATAAGATGAAATTCTAAAATCATGTGTTATTTGTAATACTGTGAATAAAACAGAGTATAGCTTAGTTTTCTGGGAAATTTAGTGTATATTGAAACCACAACAGATGCTTTATGTAGACAAATGGAGGTAAGTTGTAGACTCACATCATTATAAATAGATTTTTCACATACATGCGTATCTCTTAGAGCATTTGAAAGCCACACGACCTGGGGCAGTTCTTTTTTGTTGAGACTGTCAGTTTCATTGCAGGTTATGTTGCCTTCATGGCTGTTGTTCAGTAAATGCCCAAAGCAACCCCTCCCCAATAATTGTAGCAACCCAAAATGCCTCCCAACTCCCTTCACGCCCTTACAATTTTCAGAACAATTTTTTCTCCACTGAAAATCAGTCAGACTAGATTTGAGATAGAAAATAAAATGTCCCAAAAAAGAAATAAATGAATTCTGAATATCTGGTATCTCTAGGAAGAGTTTTAACAAGTGTCAGAGAACTACACTCATTGTGTTTAGCTTTTAATTTTTTGAAGATGCTTGCTTGTGATATTATTTCATAAATGTTTTAAATATGTCTTTTAACCAAAAAATGAGAAAGAAGGAAGTGTATTTGCAAATAGTTCTCCCTCTCAGTAAAATCTAGGGTGATGAGAGAGACGATTGATGTATTCCTAATCCACAAGTCTGAAATTTGAAATGCTCCAAAACGCAAAACTTTGTGTTTCACAATGTTCAAAGGAAATACTCACTGGAGCAGTTCAGATTTTGGATTTTCAGATTAGGGATGCCCAACCAGTAAATATAATGCAGATATTTGAGAATCCAAAACACTTCTGGTGCTGTGCATTTTGGATAAGGGATATCAACCTATAATACTGCAATTTGGTTATTTAGAAAAATTTCTCTCCAGATTTGTTTGAAAACTATAGTAGGAACACTGATAGAGTCATAGTATGAGTGAGCATAGGAATATCTATCACATTGGGCTTTCTTTTTAGTATTGATTTTGAGGCAATGTAGTTCACTGTGAACAGAGGGAACTACACCATACCAAACTACCAGTTATTCTCATGCATAAGGGGATGGTTTATTGCACAACATTTTTGTGTTCTTTGTATTAGATGTTAACACATGTTCCTAACCATTACATTGCCTTTGAAAACTGCCTGGTGTTCTGCTAGATATCATTTGGAACAAATTAAATAAATATTTAGACCTACTGTGGCAGGGGTGTCCAAACTTTTTTTTTCCCTGCTGCACACTGGAAGAATAAAAGTTGTCTTAGATCACGCAGTAAACACAAACACTAATGGAAGCTGATTAGTGAAAATAAGGTCCATGCATACTTTTTGTGATATCCAACATCACAGATAAGCAAAAGAAAAAAGTCCTCACAAAATGAGCATGCACCTCGCAGGCCCAGATTGGATGTGTACTAGGACATATTCTAAAACTTGACAGTGACCTTTAATTGGTTACAAATAAGGAAGTATCTTTTATGGGAAGTTTTTGCTTTCACATTTTTAGTTAATTGCTAGAATTGGTAACTGGGTAAAGCAGGAATGAGGGATAATTTAAGGAAATCTTCAAGATGATATTTATTAATAGTGTATTTTTTAAACTACAAACGGGGAAGGATGGTAATTATTCTCAAAAATACAATGGGAATATGAGAACAGATTAAATTTGAGAAGTAACAATGTGTAGACAGCAAAGATTTATGGCAGGGGTGGGCAAACTATAGCCTATGCACCAAATTTCTAGTGTGGCCTATTGGCTACGGAGAATTATGCATTTTTTAACTGTTTGAAAAGAAATAAGAGGGGAATAATATACATGAAAATATATGAAATTTAAATGTCTGTGTCCAAAAATTAAGTTTTTTTACAACATAGCCATGCCCATTTGTATATGCATGGCTGTCTTCCCTACAGTGCCAGAGCTGAGTAACTCCAGCAGGGAGGGCATATGACTCCCTCGTCACTTTGTGCTGCCACGCGATGCACATTAGATTGCAGTGACACAGTTAGAACTTGACCTCATTCCAGTGCCATGTATGCTGCATTGCAATATTTTGTATATTATGTTATTGATCAAAAAGCAGAAATACTGCAGACTTCAAATGTACTTTTAAATCACATTTAAAAGTGGATTATTTGATCAAATTTGGTTACAGAACATTGTGTTTATTAAGCCACACTATTTAACTGTGCAAAAAGTACAACATATGTTGATATCATCAGGCTAAACACTGACCACGACATTTTTAATTCATAGAAAATGGTTCAACTCACAATAATAGTCAGAAAAATTAGAAAATTTAAACTGGAATATCTAAATACAATAGAATTTCTTCATAAAAAATAATGAAAATGAGACGGTAATCAAATTAAGTTTCCGGGTGCCTCATTAGTTAGCCAAGTAAGGAAAGCCATGTCTTGATAAGTTAATGAAATAGTGTTTAATTTCAACAGCTAAAGAAATATATCCAGAGAAAATAAATTTGTATTACACAATCAGCCTTCTGCAAGGGAAGTGTTCCAGTAGCTGAGGACATTGAGAGCAATATCTAATTGTCAATTAAAAACCAAGCAGGTGATTTGGAGTAGTGTTTCTAAGCTTTTAATGAGTTGATTGATGTTACGGGGTACTGCTTATTGGTAATTTAAGGAGTCAGTGCTGAATTTGAAGTGATTGATAAATTAGTGTCTATAAATAGCCTTCACAGAACAACCACAGGCAAGAGTATTTTTAAGGAATAGAGAGAGCACAAATTCAATACAACTGAAAGTGGAATCTGGGAAGATAATTATAACTGATGATGGTATATGGAGCAGAAAAACGCTTACTTAGATGCATTTACAAACCTTGTGCAAATGTAAGGTATTTAAAGGCTGAGATTATCCATCATATCATCAGCAGTACTTTGCAGAAGACATTTTAATTTATTCAGTAATTTGAACTGATAGTGGTAATAGTGAACTTTTTTTGCTCTCATGGACTTAAATATCATTTCCATGGATTTTAGTGAGAAATAAAAGCTGAATATTCCAACTTGGCTTACTCTCCAGCAATTTTATGGCTTAATAGTAGGAAAGTTTTGTTGCAGTTTTTTTGAGGTCAGGCCAAGATTGAAATTTTTCTGATGAGAAAACCTACTACATAATATCAGCTACAATTACTGAATGCTGAACAGCTTTGGAAATTAAATTTTATACAGGTTCAATAATTTTTTTAAGGAATTTAACCTAAATTATAAGGCAAAACCAGTACTTATATATGAAATTTATATTGTGGTAATTATTTCAATGACAAGTAATTTGAGTAAATTTTGAATGGTTTCCCTTTTCAGGCTTTGATAGCCTGTGCTGTTAAAGTTAAAGCAAGAATCTCCATTCAAACTGTAGGGCCAGAAGAGTTCTCAGATTTTGATGCAAGTGTAAATGAAGTTGACATGTTTCTAATCCGTTCTTAAATTTGAAATTATTAATCTGTAATGTAATGACATGTTTAGTCAAATACATACCAAGAAAAGAATCTAATAGAGTTCTGTAAATGCCTTCCAAGTGTTGAATGCTTAACTCAAATGTGTGTTCATGGTTTAATATTTCCAAAGATGAAATGTGTAAAAGTTGATTATAGATCATCATTAACAGATAAACATTTATGATAAGTTTTGAAAATAGGGAACATTAACTCTGAACACCAATTAAACAAAATGTAATCTCTGCAAAAAACCGATATTACAAAAAGTACTCAATTATTACTATTATATTTTGAATTTCATCAGTAGAAAGTTTGTGAAATTTCGGAATTAACTGCATAATATACTTGATTTTGAATTGTGGCTTATAAAGCCTAAAATATTTACTCTCTGGCTCTTTACAGAAAATATTCACCAACATGCAATTATTACATTACTGAGATAAGTAAATTAGTCTGTTTACTCACAGAACAAATATATTGTTATGTTATTTTATGTAATACTAAGATAAATTATATAACCAAGGGAAGATCCACTTTGTGATTTTAATTAGTTAATATTTAAATGATACTACTTTAATACTCTTTTCTCCTTTCAGGGCAATTCCACATCCTCGAGGTCACGCACATTTGGCAGCACTTGTCAACCATGACTGTAAGTGGTTTCTGAAATTTTTCTTCAGTGAGGATGTCCTTGAAAAAAAAGTAACTTTTTTTTTTTCAAGGGCAGGTACAGGGCAGAGTTTTGAAAGTGAGCTGTTTTGACAACAGGTGTCCATCCATGAGAGAAAATAAATTCATTTTTTCTTGTCTTAAAGCTGCCTGTATTTCTGTTTGGTTGTAGCTCAGAATTGCTTATGTTAGGGAAGAAAGCCAAAGTATACTTTCTATAACTTTGTACACATCTGCTAATTTGGGGGGATAATGCTAAGCATATATTTGTAGTTTATTTCAATTTGTAAATCTAAACGTTAGTGTATAGACATTCATATAAGATGTTAAGTTTAATTTGGTGTAATGATTGCCGTAGGACTTAAGTTTTTGAAGTGTACTTTACATTACAAACCAAGTAATAGGTTCCATAAAATATCAGTTTGTTTATATTTAGCAAAAGTGTGTATTAAAAGTACATTTGATTAGTTTTGCTGGTTGGCTACATGGAAATGACCCCACCTCTAACACAGTCCTGTTACTGTATGAAGATTTGAACCAGGAAAGATGTATACTTCTGGCTTTCAGGATTAGAATGGTAGTATTTCCTAAAAGTTAATTTGTACGTAATTATAAAATTAGAGATACAATTTTTTATCAGAATTTATTTTTACACATTTAATTCCCACATATTTATATTTTTCTCAAAATAATGTGGTTTTAAATGCTATATTATTATACTTGAATATTTTAAATACTTTCATTTGAAAATAGATAAGAATATAAACCAAGCTATAGCATGTAGTTTTGAGTAATGTAATTTCTCTACTTAGTTTTTATTTTTTTCTTCTTAGCTTACAATTTTTCTCACAGAATAGATCATTTGTCTTTTGGAGAGCTTGTCCCAGGAATTATTAATCCTTTAGATGGAACTGAAAAAATTGCTATAGATCGTAAGTATTTAAAAGTTGCTATTGGAATTTGCATGTAGGAAATTGTGCTTATAACCTTAATATTAATATTTGTAATAATCCAATAATTTTTAAGTGGTTGGTGGGTGACATGTATGTGGAGAGATTTCATTCTCGTAGTTAACGAAATCTGAATGTTAAAAAGTAAGTTACAAAAAACAGTATAAGGAAGGTCAAGTTAAAAGTAGGCAGGAGGAAGAGAATTTAAATACTCAAAATACATGAAAGGCAAAATACATTCAAGATATCGTAGTGTTTATTTGTAAAACACCTTGAAACTAAGCACAGATTCAGCAGTTCACCTTATATAAAAAATGTAATTCAAAGGATGAATCTGAAGACCACCCTCAATTGATAAGCCAGCTATTGGTGGTAGACAAAGTTGACATACTTTTGCCCTGACATTATCTGTGAGAACATTTAGGATATTAAATTGGCATAAATAGAAAAAACTAGTTAAAAGCTTAATGTTTTTGAAAGTTATAGTAGTACATGTACTAGGTGAAGTAAGTGGTGACATTGAAATGGGCTTTATTTTATTAGAGGCTTCTTTAATGCTAGTGTTCAAAGACCATGAACCTTCTTTATCTCCTATCAGCAGTTTTATTCTTTCTTCCCTCCCCTATTCTAAATTAGCTTTAGATAAGAGACAGAAGTCAGATTGGAAAAATGAAAATTTATCCATGCTGAGCAAAATAAGCTAGACACACAAAAAAGTACATACTCTAGTTCCATTTATATGAAATTCTAGAAGAGGCAAAATTACCCTGTGAAAGTAGAAGACAGCCTAGTGGTTGACATGGGACAAGAGGTAGAGGAGATTGGCTACAGAGGGTTCTGAAGGTACATTTTGAGGTTTTGGAAATGTTCTTTATTTTGATTGTGGTGGTAGTCTTTAACTGTTCTTTATTTTGATTGTGGATGGATATATTTTTAAAAATATATTGAACCATACTTTTAAAATGGGTGCATTTTGTCATTTGAGCATTGTACTTTAATGAAGTCGATTTTTTAAAGTTTATTAATTTTTCAACAGAAATTTATTGAACCGCTTATATTTGTCAGGCAGTGTTTGAGACTTGAGGGCCCAGACATGAAGAACATAGACATGTTCCCTGCCCTTCTCAGCATGCATGTTCCTGGGAGATCAGAGCTTTATCATTAGGAAGGCATTAGGGCAAGTGGCTGTAAAGAAGATAAAGGATTGGCTGTGATAGGAAATAGGGAGTGGAAAAGAGGGTGGTATTTGAAAAGAACTTGAATGAAGTGAATGTGAGCCCAGTAATAATCTTCTTGAGAACATTGCAAGCAGCTTTATTATTATTGAAGCTGATTGAAAAGACAATCTGTGTGTGCCACCACAGTTGGATAACCAAATCCCATGTCACATCTTCCTACTCTGCCAACTGGTCAAATGATCCTTTGGTCACGTGGTAACCCCAGGTATCATTGAATAGTTTGTTTAGTTATCTTCCTTTAGTTATTGAATTAGGCTGGCTAATTCAATTTTGGTTTATTAGTATATCTTAAGATATTAGTTGAAGCTGAAAATGTATCTTCTGATGTTTATTCTGTTGTAATTTTATTTCACTGTAGTAGTTTTTATAGTATAAATATATTTTTCCATGTCTAATAAAGGGATGATAATGATTATGAAGGATATACAAGTAAGTCACTACTTCATTTTTTAACATCTAAATGTATGTGTGCCCATTGTATGTTTACTCCGAACTTGATTTAATTTTTGTTAGACATTACGCTATATGTAACATTAAATTTTAGGTTAAATGTATTTAATAGAAGAAGGGTATAGTTGGCAGTAGTTTGTTATTGAATTAATTAAAAAAAAAATGTTTTGCTTTCATTCCAGACAACCAGATGTTCCAATATTTTATTACAGTTGTGCCAACAAAACTACATACATATAAAATTTCAGCAGACACCCATCAGTTTTCCGTGACAGAAAGGGTAAGTTAATTCCAAGTGGCAAAATGATTTGGTGATTTTTTTTTTTAAGCATTTTAAAGACTCCTGGATATAAAATAAGGTTGGAGTTTTATTTGTTGCTTTCTACCATTTTAAAATTTAAAATTTAAAATGGATTACTATTTTAAGTCAGTAATACAGCAGGAGGGAGTATTAGTATGATCTAGAAGCAGGTGTTCCAACCTTTTTTCTTTCCTGCTGCACATTGGAAGAACTGTCTTGGGCCATAATAAAACACAAACACTAATGAAAAATAATGAGCACAAAAAAGGTCCATGCAAACTTTTCATGACGTCCAACACCACAGATAAGCAAAACAGTCCTCAGGTCATTGCACACGGCCAGTGTGCTGCAGGTTGGGCACCTCTGACTAGAGCAAGAAAAGTAGATTTTTTAAAAAGTCCTAATTGTTTGTATTCTGTCAAGATTTAAAATTGTTAAACTATGATGGTATTCATTTGTTTTTAATGTCTTAATTTTGTAATACACTTTCTCCTATATTGATAGAAGCAGTTTTTAATCTGGTGGCAGATTCTTTGATTGCTGTTATTTCTTTTTTAATGTGTTGCCAGAGGTGTGCATGGTTATTGTGGATTAGATAGCACACTTAGAGGGCTTGCCTTCCTAAAATAATGCTTTGTATTCATCTCACTGAGAGGAAGAACAGTGTGCTACCTCAGCGTGGTGTGGCCTCATAAATAACTACTGACAGTGAGCAGCAGGGTTTGGAATTGAACAGTTTAATAGATGTCTCATCTACTTTGGGATCGTGTTTTCTTATTTTTGTGTTTAAGAATAGTGACTGTTCAAACACTTATATCTTGAAGAATTCTAAGGCAAAATTTAAGTGCTTTTTAAAATT
This sequence comes from Perodicticus potto, assembly GCA_963574655.1. Lineage (NCBI taxonomy): Eukaryota > Metazoa > Chordata > Mammalia > Primates > Lorisidae > Perodicticus > Perodicticus potto. Next base: position 12,958 of record CAUYRH010158959.1, on the reverse strand, counting down.
TGCTTCTCCATATGGAGTTTCCTTTTGATAGCCTTTTAACTTATGATGACCATGCCCTCCCTCAATAATTGTACAGTTTTTCTTGTTCTTAGGAGATTGGGCATTGAAATTTTTAGGGGTAAAGTGTCATATGTTTATAATTTTTCAATTGGTTTAGGGGTAAAAACCATGATCTATAGTTATGTGTATATATGTTGTGTTTATGCACATACAGAGAAACTAAAGCTTATACAAGTATAAATTATGCTTTTTAACATTCCGTAGTGGTGGGGTGGTATCCTTTCTCACCGGTAAGATTGGCAAATACCTGGAAGACAGTATACACAGTTGACAAGGCTTAGGGGGAAACAAACACATGTGCATTCTGTGGGCACGCACCATGGCGTAGTCTCTGTGGAAGGGAGTTTGGCATTGTCTACAGAAGGGCATACATGTTTACCCTTTGACCCAGCAATCTCACTTCTATACATCTGTCCCAAAGATACAGGGAAGAAAACATAAAAATGATTTTGTATCAGGCCATTGTGTTGTTATCTACGGAGCACTAGAAACAACCCAAGTCGTGCATCCACACAATGGAGGAACACGCAACTATAAAAAAGAAGATAAAAAGAACAAAGACCAGCTCTATACTGATAAGAAATTACCTCTAGATTATACTGTATTTCTTACATAACAAAATCAAATTAAAAAGAAAAAAAACTAGTAGAATCCTAGAACATTTAACCTTTCAGGGATGTGTTTGTGTGAAATAGTTATTTCACTTAAAAAAGAAGTGGAGTTGCTAGAGTTTTCTCTCTAGAAACAGAGAATAAGGGCAGGGAGAGAGGGCTGACATTTGTTGATTTTAGAACCTAAAGTCAGTCATTATTAGTCTCTTGTCAATAGATATCCTGATGCCTACTGATAATATATTGCTAACTTCAGCATGATATAGAGCGTTTTTCAGCTTTAAGATGAAGTCACTTTACTTAAAATTTGATCAATAGGTTGGTTATAAGGCTCAGGTGTCCTAAAGGTTGCCATGCACACATACATAGGAAAAATGGGAAATTGTAATATACCTTTAACTGCAAAATATTCATTACAAAATTTTATAGACTATGTATGTGTTGATATAGAAATATTAAAGATATAACAATATAAACTATTCACACACAGTGTATATGTATAGGATTTTTAATTTTCCTATATATGGCGACCTTTGGGACAACACTGTATTATTCTAATAATAGGGAAAGGGTTTTGTAATGCCCCACATAAAACTGTTTTAATTTCCCTTGGTAGTAGTTAACCTCATTATTTACATTCCTAAAGATTGCAGGTTACTTATACTTCGATAAAAATAAGTGGAGACTGACACAAAAGTTGAGGCAAAGTACTCTGCTAGCATAGTTGTTGGAACTATGAGAGAAATTTAAGTTTGCATACTTGATTTTGAAGTATAGATGGGATGGAATATAATAGAGTACTTTTTTTTGCTCCATGTGTACACTGGTATAATTTATATTATATATATATGTATATATATAATTTTAGTTATACTCGTTTAAGAAAAAATTTTTTTAAACTTAGCCAGTAGTTCATATAGTGTTATCTTTCTAATTAATGCATTATGTTTTCTTCCTATATTGTTTCTCTTATAGTTTAAAATGAACAACAGAAATTGTTTTTAAATCTGACCACTTAAATAGCAAGGAATAAATACAATTATTTTGTAAATTCCTGGCAAAGAAATATTCAAAAAGTATATCAAAGTATAAACTTAGTTTTTATTGATCAGTGAAAAACACGACATACAGTAGTGTGCTCTTGAGCTCAGTAGAAAAGTTGTGTGTAGGTTAATCCTTTTGAGAAAATGGGAAAGAAGGATTCTGCTTTTTTCAGAATTTCGAGAAGCTAACTGTACGAAGAATGCAGAATTATTTGTGTATAGTGGGAGGAGTCAGGAGAAGATCTGGAGTCCCTCACTTGCAGTAGAGCTGAGTATTGAGTAGGTGCAAGCAATCCATGTTGTGAATTCTGTTTCTCTCTTCCTCCTGTCTATCTCCTTTTTAGGAACGCATCATTAACCATGCTGCAGGCAGCCATGGAGTCTCTGGGATATTTATGAAATACGATCTCAGTTCTCTTATGGTGACAGTTACTGAGGAGCACATGCCATTCTGGCAGTTTTTTGTAAGACTCTGTGGTATTGTCGGAGGAATCTTTTCAACAACAGGTTAATATTCATTTCTTTTTTGGTGTAATTCCTAAGTGTTGCTTACAGTTAAATTAAGATGTTGCTATGTACAAGAGGCAAGAAATGCACACATTTTCATGATTTGACATTTAAAGGACTTTCTCTTTGTTATTTAATTTCAAATCTCCAAAATTATATTGACTAACTGTTAAAAATAACTAATTTTTCAGTGATTTAAGGGAGATTAGAATGGTGAGCTAGAAAGATCTGGATATTAACATTAAACATTAGAACTAGAATTGTAGTCTCGGAATGTGACTAGTAATGCTTGATTTACAAGTATGTTATAGGAGTAAATGAGAAAATGCCTAGAAATAGTGGACACTTGAATGCACGTTTTCCCTTTCTTTAAGATATTTTTAACTCTACAATACGAAAGTCATATTATAGTACTTCAAAATGTACAATACATGGAGCTAGAATTTAAATTGGTGATGTTTTATGAGTTTGGTCTGAGAGCTGGAATTCTCTGATTACTTACCAGAAATTTAACCATGAAAATTGGGACTTCAGAACAATAAAGAAAGGAAACAATTCCATCTTCATCATTAGTATTCTGTATTAGATTCAGCAGGGTATTTTACATACTTAAAGTCATATTTTTTTCTATGACTGAATAGCTTTTCTTAGGAAATTCTTTGTTCCGACTTCATTCAAATTTATTTAAATTTGTAGTGTTGATATCATTGATTTTTCAGAATTGTGGGGGTATGTGAAAACCTTGAAAAAATTGTGTCCAGGTGACAAATCATGTGGCCTTGTGATTTTGAAAGAAATCCTTTTGTTTTCAAATTCAACTATCTTGATTATTTTTAATCATGGAAATTAATGCAATTTATTTGTATTCTTCCTTTATTCCATTGTAACTAGTTAAGTTTTTTATTCGTACATAGCAATTTAGGAAATAATTGAATTAAAAACATAACCTTATTGTTTATTTCAGGCATGTTACATGGAATTGGAAAATTTATAGTCGAAATAATTTGCTGTCGATTCAGACTTGGATCCTATAAACCTGTCACTTCTGTAAGTGGTCTGGTGTACATGGTGGGGATCTCGAAATTACAGTATCTTTGTTAAGTTGAAAGAGTAGCTTTCGGTGTGTAGAAAGAATTGCACAAAATAAAGCTTTGTGTTAGAGGAAATAGTATAAAGAGTAAAACTAATGCTGTGGTTTTCCCTCCCCCCCTTTTTCTCTCTAGGTTCCCTTTGAGGATGGCCACACAGACAACCACTTACCTCTTTTAGAAAATAATACACATTAGCACCTCCCAAGTGAAGGAGAAAAACTTTTTGCCTGAGACACAAAACCTTTTTTAATAATAAAATATTGTGCAATATATTCAAAGAAAAGAAAATATGAGAAGCAGGAAACATACTTATTTTAAAATGGAAAAGGAAAAATAACCCCAAACTGAAATTCTATATATGTTGTGTCTGTTACAAATGTTCTAGAAGAAATTATGCAGCTAATCAGTGAATAAGCCCAACAGGAGTATTGCCTTGAAAATAACTCCTTCTGATACTTTCACAGCAAATGGGCAGAATGGAAATCAGGCCTTGCTTCTTGGTGACCAAAAGCCTGAAGGAAAGAAATGAAACTAAGTCTAAAGAAAAAGACATTGATAAGTGCAAATGTTTGCATCCTTTTGTTTTTAAAAGATACAATGTCAGAATAAAATATGGAAAACACGGAAAACTAGTCTAGCCTTTAAAAAATTGTGATCAAGTCACATTGTTAATAAAGAAAAACAGGGACTAGTCCCTATGTTATAGCCATATTAACATTAAGCCATATTGACAGACCACTTATTCAATAATAGGGTCTTAAGAAGGTAACAGCTTTTCTTTGTTTTCTGGGTTTTGACTTTGAAAGTCTTAGAAGACAAGGTAAATTCTCACAGGGGCACATATGTAGGTGCCATAATATGTGACAGGTATCATCCACAGATTCTATAGTAGAGACTTAGGGAAAAGAAAGCACATTGTTTTTTAAGATGCCAGGTTTCCTAATGTGATCATTGTATTATAGGTATTCTTTGGGGAGAATAAGGTGGGCAATGAAAAGATCCACTTCTGATGATGAAAATTATCAGTTTGTAAAATATTAAGAGGAAAACTAGAATATTTCATACATGTGATGAGTGGAGAACAGGGTAATTTAAAAGTGTCAAGAAATTTTAAGTACAATAAGAATGTCAGGATCTAAAAGGTGCCATATTAAACAATGTCCATTGACCTGTAAAACTGGATTATGAAAGAAATCTGCATTGAGGGTGTCCTGAATGCAACTGATTTTGTGTTAAATTGTGTTGTTCTTTCTTACTATTTATGGGTTGGTTTTAAATCTTCAGAATATAAAAGATTATAAATAATGAGAGGGAGCTACCAGGTGCCATTAAAAACTATATTTGGAATATGTGTGCCAACATCAGTTTTCCTTTTGTAATACTTAGTAACAGTAGAAAAATGACCAATTAATCCCAAAGTTTAAAACATTTATGGAGATAGGAAAACAAAATTCCAGGTAAGTTATAAGACTGAAAGACTAGGTTTAAAATGGGTGGTTTTAGAAGATGAATTGTCAAAATTACAGTTTTTCAAGTGGATTTAAAAAAAAAAGGTGGTAGGCCAGGTGTGGCGGCTCAGGCCTACAAACTTAGCACTCTGGGAGGCTGAGGCAGGTGGATTTCTTGAGCTCAGGAGTTCAAGACCAGGCTGAGCAAGAGCAAGACCCTGTCTCTACTAAAAATAGAAAAATTAGGTGGGTGTTGTGGTCGGTGCCTGTAATCCCAGTTGCTTGTGAGGCTCACCTGAACCCAAGGAGTTTGTGGTTGCTGTGAGCTATGATACCAGGGCACTCCAGCCTGGGCAACAGAGTGAGTCTTTTTCTCAAACAAACAAGCAAAAGATAAAATGGTGTCTTAAGAACAGGATAGACAGTATAATGGAGTGGAAAACTGGTGACAAGATTACTTTGTGGTAAAGTTTGTGTAGAATGGTATTTTGCGGAGAATAACAGAAGCATCTTTGTTTAAAATGCACAGTATCATTAAGAGCCGTGAAATTTAACTGACAATGTAAATGATTAATTATTATATTAATATATTAATAACATGGTTTGAAATATTTTGAATCCAGAAAATTCCAAATAATGAGCTTTCTCTGGGTTTTGATTTCTTTTCTTCAGATATTATATCTAACAGAGTTGGACTAGGAATAACAGAACATCTCTCAACAAGAATTTTAATTGGTGAGATTTAGAATTTTAGGTATTTTAGAATGAATGTTGGTCCTCTAAATATGCTTGCTTGTGAGAAAATTCATTTGAGTTTCAGGTTTTTTTTAATATATCAGAAAAGCAATATTGATTTAAGATTCCTTTCAGTTGGGATTATAAGAGTTAAGTAGCTTTTAAGAAGATTCCAAAAATTATTTTGATACTTATACATGATTTTTAATTATTTCCATGTTTTCCAAATACCATATTAAACTTTTAAAGAAATTAATCCGTCCCATTAAAATTGACTATAAAAGGAATTTCTTTAAAGCAAAATTTTGCTTTGCCAATGATTTCCATTGTCGAGGTTAGGAAAAGATTCCATCTGAAACTTCAAATAGGGTTAAATTTTTTCCAGTAACTATTCTGTCTGGCCCTTTGGTTGATGACGTATACGTGCACATTAGGATGTGTTAGAGGTCATGGACCAAGTGTTTCTTTTCCATCACAGAGACCACTTTACTGACTTACCTACTATGCAACTTCCCTTGTGCTTGGAGGTGTCTCCAGCCAATTCTCCCTTTCATTTTATTAGGATATTCGTAATACCAGACTACTTATTTAATAATCTAAGAGCTCACATTATATGAAATGGATTTTTTAAAAAACTACATTTACATACATACATTGACTTACAAAGAAGATTAAACATTTACGTGAATAATTCACTCTGCAGTATTTCTATACTTAAGATTAGGAAAAGCTTTACCCCATGTTAGTCAATATTACAAAATTACTTCTAGTTTTCAACTTAGATGATTAGTATCACATTTTTCTCATATACATTTTATTATAGCATACAATTTTATAATTTACTAATGCAAATGAAATTTGCTATCAGTATTAATTTTGGTATTCATAAAGGAATAACTAAGAGCTTCTAATTTTTTAAGTAGTGGTATCCTATACATTCTATCTTTTTCTGTCTTGGGTTACTAATTAAGTACCAAAAAGTGAATTAATATGCAACTCCACTGCTTCAAAATTCAATTTCTGCTTGAGTTCAAGATTCCTATTGTTTAAAAGTTATTTAAACCTGAGACATAGGACCTTGAAAATCTCCACATGCTTTTTAATTCTTCCACTTCCACTTCTATTCTGAGCTTTATAAACCTTTAGCAAGCCAAAGGTGATTCACCCCTTTCAACACTATCAACACTGAAAGGTTGCCATTTGTTTATGACTTTATGAATGCCTGGGTCAATATCTGAGTATCTTATTACTGTGATGATACAGTCAAAGGATAGTTCTTCCCCCTTTTTGGAATATTTCTTCAGTCATGAAATTGCTTTACATTTAAGAGTAGAAAGTATGGCCAAGTGTGGTGGCTCATGCCTGTAATCCCAGCACTTTGGGAGGTCAAGGCAGGAGGATTACTTGAGGCCTGCAGTTGAAGACCAACCTCGGTAACATAGTGAGCCTTATCTCTACCAAGAAACATTTTAAGAAATAGCTGGTGGTGTGCTGCTGTAGTCCCAGCTTCTTAGAGAGCCTAAGGTGGGAGGATCACTTGAGTGCAGGAGTTTAAAGCTGCAGATGGGCCCACTGCACTTCCAACCTGAGTGACAATGAGACCTCATCTCTAAATAGATATGTAGATAGGTAGGTTGGTAGATAGGAGAAAACAAACTGCTCTGAGATTTTTGGTTTTCTTTTTGGTTTTTTAATTTTAGGAGAGAAAATAAAACATTTAGTGTCTCAACCACAAACATTTGTACTCAAAGTGAGAAGCTATAAACCATTTTCTTGTCCTAGGAGAAAAGATCATGAATCCTCAAATTTGCCTCAATTTCCCATATTTAATTTTTTTTTCCTCATAAGAAAATACACGAATCTTTAAATACACTTGGTTACATTTACTTTCCCTCCAGATGGCGCTAAATTACTATACGAGATTGGCTTTATTTTATACTTTAATATTAAAGATAAAAGTGACAAAATTGAATTGCTCAACTAAGTCTATAAACCTGTAAACAAATTTGAATACAAACCAGATTGCAATCATTGAAACATTTAAATTTTTTGGACAACTCCAAATAATATCAAATGTTTAACAAAAGAAATTAGGTTAATTCTTCTAAATATCATAATTTGTTTGTGCTTTTCAAATAATTTAAAATAAAACTACTCAGAAGGCATGGGCATGGGTGAAAGTGTGCATTAATGAAAGCTATATGCTAAAGTAGATTTTTAGCAACAGCTTGTGTAACTAATAATGTTTGAAAGTTCTTTGTATTCTGTTTTCAAGTAGTTATATGAATCAGTTTGGTGCATTTTTTACCTTTACAGAAGAGATGTTTCTCTTTCTTTTTTTTTTGATACAGAGCCTCAAGCTGTTACCCTGGATAGAGTACTGTGGCATCACAGCTCACAGGAAACTCCAATTCCTGGGCTCAAGCGAGTCCGCTTGCCTCCGCCTCCCAAGTAGCTGGGACTACAGGTGCCCATCACAACACCCGGCCATTTTTTGGTTGCAGCCGTCATTGTTGTTTGGCGGGCCCGGGCTGGATTGGAACCTGCCAGCTCAGGTGTACGTGGCTGGCGCCTTAGCCCGTTGAGCCACAGGCACCGAGCCCAGAAGAGATGTTTCTATATCAATTCAGTTTCAGTTAAGATTGTTTACCATGGCAATATCTGTACTTCAGGGCAATACTCTTTCAAACCAGTCACATCTTAAAACCAGCAATTGCAAATCTTATTTTGGTAATTTTTTTAAAAACTAATTTTATAAAAGTAATCTAGGCAGTGAGCATTTTTCCAGACCTCTGCCTGGGCACATGGGATACTACTATGATGTTCCCAGACATTATTAGAATAGCAGTTCCAAAAACATAGCCATGTGGAAATTTATACATGATCCCTGTGAACTTTAAGGATTATTGATATTTTTGGAAAATTTAGGCTGATCTTTAATTTTTTTGTTCATCGTGAGATAAAACACTGGGGTATTATGAAACCAGTCTACCTTGAGATACTAATTGGTTATTTAAATGAGGTGTTAAATGGAGGTAATGATGTTAGGTTAGTATAAAATGGTGAGAGGTGTTTTTCTGAGTTGTGTACCCACTTGCCTCAACTTTTTCTAGTATTCATTGGCTTAGGCAGTAACTGTTTCCAACTCTGTAATACCTGATACTATTTCCTATAAATGCAGAATAGTTGAATTACTAAAACTTCCTTTTAAAACATAGGTACTTTTTCTTTATACTTTCCTGCCTCTTCCTACCTAAGTAGTAAGATTCTTTCCCATTGCTTTGCATATATTAGGCATTCAACTAATTATTGATTTGTCTTGATGTGAAATAGTTATATACTAGGGATTTTCATAAGATGTCTACTTTTACTGCTTTATCATCACAACAGAACTTGGTGTCATTTCTCTGATGTCACAGGTCAAAGAATTCTTAATGGTGTCAGAAAAAGTGACACCTATATTTTAATGTATATTCATCTAATTACTCCTGTCATTTGGTAGAAAGAGCTCTTTGGAAGATTATTTCCTTTTCGGTGGGGAAGGGGTAGCACAAGGTTTAATACAGTATCCAACATTTAGTTAAAGACATAACACTAGAAGAGAGGGGGAAATTTAATTCAAAATTTTATTTAATCAAAAGTCAAAATGTGAATATCAAAAGATAGTGTATTCTTAGTGCTATTATGTTTTAATCCAGTTCCACTGGATTATATCTTGATTTCATGTTTGTTTATCAGAGTTTGTATCTTAATTGATGTAATTCCAAAGTATCACATAGATGTCTCAAGCTAAGGATCACTAGGACCTTTGTTTCATAGCTGGGCTGTGTGCCCTGGCAAGTAGTTCCCAGAATTTAGATGAGACTGGGAAATACTGCCCAGAAGAGGAGTTCCCTTTATGGAGCTCAGGGTAATCTGGGCTAGAAAGAGCCCTAAGGCCTTGTACACTTAAACAACCTGAGTGTGCCTTTCTGAATACTGCCAGTTATTCCAGCAAGTTATTGAGCATAAATATAACTGCCATTCTTTGTTACCGTTTTATGTCTGTGTAATTTTCAGATAGTTGTGTGGTGATTATTACTTTTTAGTTGCCTGGTCCTCAGATACTACATTTGAATAATATTCCATGTGTTTAACAAGAAGTGGTATTATAATGCTTAGCACTCATCTCAAACGTGAGGAAAGTTGGGACAAAAGTTATTAGTACAGGAATTTGAGAATATATGTAGTTTTTACTAATTTGTATTATACATAAAGTATTTTTAAGCAAAAAATAATACCTTTCTAAATTTGATAGTCTATTCACTTTTCTGCTGTACATTGTACAGTTACTATGCAATTGGAATGATCAAGATAGTAGTAAATCCTCTGGTGATCACAGAAGAGTAATCTTCCCTACTTTATGCAAGACAGCCAAAATTAGAATTTAAAGTTTTATTTGAAATTTTGCTTCCTCAATGGCAAAAGTCAGATGAGTGGGAGTTTATGTAATTGTAGTCTAAGATGCCCCTGCCCCCTGCCCCGTTAGCTGCTTTAATTGAGGCCTGAGCGAAAAATAGCTTAAATATAAGAAATTTGACACCGTCAGAGGACAAGAAAGAAACTCTATGAGGAAAATTGGGGATTAAAAGTATTTAGAAATAATTGTTGTCAAATTCAAATTATGAGATTCTCCAAGGCAAATATGCTTAGCTCTTCATCTATTCATACTTTTTATACTTCTTGTTCCTTTTTTAGGTTTAGGAAGTGGTTATAGGTACAAAGAAAATAAAAAAGAAAAAGCATTAAGAGCTTCTTGTCCCCACTTTTGAACAAGGACTCCAAGGTATGGCATGGAAGGTGGGAGACACTTTCCATTTTCAGAGGAAGTATTTCTCCCTCAGCATTGGTAAGGAGAGTGAGGTCATTCATTCTCTACTCATCTTGACTTTGAATCTTCCCATTGCATACCCCAGAGTGATTTCAAGGTCAATACTGTCTCTGGCTTATTCCACCTTCTGCCATGTGTTCTTCCACGTTTCTGAGTCTAAATTAATCATCTCAAGGAAAAAAGAAAACATAAATATAAGACTGTGGGAGCACTTTCCATGTTTAATATGCAAGAGCATAGAATAGGATTTCAGGAAACAAGTTGGAAATGTCTTCCTAAAATATTCATAGTTACAGGGTAGGTTATGACTCTCCTCTTGCTGAAATAAGAATATATAGTTAAGGAATGGGGAAGAATATATAACAGCCCATGTGATAGCTTGGGCATATTCCTTGTTACTTTCTAGTCTTGAGAACCACAGTTTGCTGTTTTCGAGGTATCTGAGAGGTTCCAGATAAAAGGTGATTGCCAAATGTTCTCAGACCTTGAGTGTGCTGGATGCCCTAAAGTAGGAAAGGAATTTATAACAGAAGCTCACGATGAAGAACCAGACATTCCGAGCCATCTGAGATCTTGCAATTAGAAGGCGCCAGGCGATAAGGAAGAGTGCAGTATTAAAGAGGTAGTGAATATTTCGGAGCCTGGGGAATAGACATACATAACCAAAGTTAAAACTATCAGATACTCAACTAACATGATTTGAAGCTAAACATGTCTTTTCTTGGCTGTGACCAGCAAATATTTATGAATTTCTCATAAGATAAGGTGGCATAACTTGAGGACCTTTGGTTTTTGTATCTTTCATTTCCATTATCTTACTGACTAGTCAGATTTCCACCATATTTCCCTATGTCTCACATATTTGTCTTTCCATATTTGTCTCACATACCTCTTTCTACTCAGAGCTATTTACAAGCATGACTTACATAATCTTTCTTAAATATGCTTTGGTCATACTACCACATCACAAATCTTCACTGGATCTACCACTAGATGGTAGATTCTAAAGTCCATGGCTTTTAATTCAAGGTTCTTCCGCTCCTGTTTGCAATCCATGTTTCCATCCCTATTATCTCTACTACAAACCCTCTGCCTCTACCACAATTATACCAGAGTGCTACAATTCTTTAAACTTCAAGGATCGTGGTTGAAAGCAATGTAAAGAAGCTGAAGGAACTAGATGGTAAGCAAGTGGTTTTCCCAGGTTAAATATCATAGTCAGGTCTCCTGTCTGCTGGGTATTCCTAATATCACATGATTAAAGTGAAGAGGGTGTACAAGGGGAAAGAGGAACATGGATTCAAATCTGGCTCCCATACTTACTGTGTGTTACCTGGGCAAATTACTTGCTGTGGTTGAGCCTAAATACCTGTTTGATAAAAATGGGACGAATAATACTTGCCTCTAGGAGTGGGGCGAATCTAAATGAAACAGTATATTACAAGGCATAGGAGGCGTAGTACCGAGGACTGGTGATGAGTGAATACTCATGAAATGTTAATTTCTCCCCTTCTCTGCTCAAATTTTATGTCTGGTATAAAATCAGATTATATGGTAGGTGTTGAATACTGACTGACTGATTATACTTACCTTTTTAAGTGTTGCCTTGCTTCTGGGATCCCAGCCATATCTTCTTTCAGTAAGTACTTTTTAACTCCTAAAACGTAATTTTCAATGTATTCTAACCAGTTCAGCTGGCGCACATCAAAGTTGAATACCTGAAAGGCAACAGAGGTTATGGCTGACCAGAATTGTGCTGCTGGAGAGTCACTTTGTCCACCTGATAAAGTTTCTCTCATAAATGAGTGAGTGACCTTTTTGGAAGACATAAATTAGACCTCTCTAAAGGAGAAATTATTTGAGCTATTATTTCAAAGATACTGATAACATAGATTTCCATTTACATAGGAATATTTAAATATGAAGCAAGCCAAACATTTGACATTTAGGAAGTCTTGTGAGGAAAATTTAAAGAAACTGGTATTACTTAGTCTGGTGAAAGCTTATGGTTGGCTTGATGTACTATTTTTTTTTTTTTAAGTAAATAAGTAATTTTTTTTTAAGTGGTGGAATAATACATTAGTGACCAAAACATAAATGATGCATGCGTCCCTTTTCTCTTAAGTTTTGCTATTGCACCCTTGGCCTGGCATCCTTTCCTATACTATTGCCACTTCATTATGCAGATTTTAGGTAGCTTTGGGAAGCAAAGCCTTAGGGAATAGGTTAGTGGATTAATATGAGGGTACATATGCTTAGATTACATTTTTTGAATGTATAAGGTAAGATGTGAGTTGTGTTGAGTCCACATACCACTACATTGTAGACATTATATGGGACTTTCTGAACTCTCTTTCCTCTCCCTCCCTCTTCTTGAATTTAACTGTGTTTTTCTCTGCTGTGGACCTGTTAGATTAGATTCAAATTAGTAATTAAGTACATGAAATGCTTATTTTCCATTCTTGAGATGCTTTTACTTGGAGAATGTTCTCCAAATCCATCAAGGTAAATACAAAAGATGCAAAGTGTTCATCTTTTTATGGCTGAGTAGTATTCCATGGCATACATATACTACAGTTATTAATCCATTAAT
>CAUYRH010158957.1:0-16709 GCA_963574655.1 Perodicticus potto | reverse complement strand
GTGAGAGGAACAAGAAACTTCATGCCCTCTTGTAGAAGAATCAATTGAAATATTTGGGAAATATTTTGGCATTCTCCAAGATTCCTGTCTTAGAGAAAAAAAATGTATGTACATTTACATCAGGATGCATTTATAAAACTGATCATAATATCATTGCACATGTTATTTTCAATCTTTGAGAAGGGTTACCCAAAACAAAAAAGCCTAATAAATGGTCTCAGAATCCAAACTTCACAGTTATTAAAATGACTTGTTCTGTAAAATATGAATTCAGTCAAAAAGCTGAAGTCTAAAGGACCCAGGAGGTCCTTTAGAAGGCCACACCTGGCCCCAAGGCTACAGGTTCCCAACCTTGGTACTGTATAACAGTGAAAATTAAAGTGTCAATGCAGGGCGGCACCTTTGGTTCAAAGGAGTAGGGCGTCGGCCCTATATGCCAGAGGTGGCGGGTTCAAACCCAGCCCCGGCCAAAAACTGCAAAAAAAAAAAAAAAAAGAAAGAAAGAAAATGTAAATGCACATCAACATGATTGACATGGATGGAGGTCAGCATGGGGGGAGGGGAACAAAAGAAACCCGCCACAAAAGAATACACAAGGTGTGACCCCACTGACATAGCTCTCAACTATAGAAAATCTAAACTATGTCTTTTAAAGATGGATCTATAACTGAGAAAATGGCAAAGAAAAACAATACTTCCTGAAGATGCTAATATAAATATCAGAAAAAGATCCACCTGGAAAAGAAAGGAAGGGAGGAATAACTGGGTATTGGCACCTGGCTTCCAGGTTACTGGCAGAACTCCTTTTACTAAAAATTCAGTGATATTATTCATGAGCTCACTTTAACTTACCTGTTCATTAAACTATATACATACATGAATGCATAAGCATGCATGTATGTTTGAGAAGTCCTTTTGTATGTATAATATATCTCTGAGGTTTTGGATGAAAGGTAATCTGTTTCACACAGTAATATAGTGAAAGCCCGCAAACCCCTACTTTGTAGGCTAATGAAGTACAATAAAAGACTCCACAAATTACGCAATATCAAGTGAGAAGCACTCATGATTCTTGCCAAAATTGCATCTTGTATATTTTTAAAAGCATGAAACATTATGAATTTTATATGATAAATGGCATTTTGATTTTCATTTTGATGCAAGCAAATTTCTCTGGTTAATATAAAATAAAGACATTTTATATGAGTAGCAAAATTTTTATCCTTCATCTTCCCCCTTCCTCTTTCTCTTATTTGGTTAATCTTTGACTTTCTATGCATGCAAAAAAGAAGAAAAAAATAGAAAGAAAAATTATCATAAAAGAAGAAAGTATGAGAGGAAGGAAAAATAAAGAAAACAGAAGGAACAAACAGAGAGACAGAAAGAAAGAAAAGAAAGGAAGGAAGAGAAGAACAGAAGAAAGAAAGAGAGAAAGAAGGAAGGAAGGAAGGAAAGAAGGAAGGAAGGAAGGAAGCCTGGCTCTAGGCTTCCTTCGCTAGAGCTTACAGGAAATCAAATCAAATCAGCTTATAATGAAGTTACACTATAACCAGCAGACCATTTGTTCATGAAGGTGTGTATTGAATGAAACTCCATGGAATTTTATAAGGTGTGGTTCAGAATCAGGAAAAATATTTAATAACTCAAACTACAAAGGCTTTCTAAGCATGTAATATTCCACAAAAACTTTTGATATTACTATTTTAACATTATACCTGTTAGCATGATTAGTTTTACTTCATCATTCTAGAATTCGTTTCCTGTGGTACGTCTGGTTATTTGTTTGACAAGACTTTTTTGGCAGTGTCTTGAAAGTTTAACAGCCATGTGAGTGGGAGAGTCAGAGATTTTCCGTCTGTTAATGGAGGAACTGTCATTGCACAATTCTAGAACACTGTAGCTTACTGAGAACACCTCATGAGGTGGTTTTCATCATATCTGATACACAAAGACTGGGTTCACTCACCTCTAGTAAAACGTAATCTTTTTTGTTTGTTCCAAAAGATTTGCTTTCATTGTAATTTTATTCAAATGAGGTTACATGTCAGCCTTCTAGGGGGTCGAGAGGTAAATAGTCAAAGTTTGCATGAGGACAATCCATCTGCGTAGAAGGTACACTGAGTTGGGAACATGGGGTGAGAGGAAATGTGGGGAATGGGAAAAATTTGAGACTTTGGGTGAGAAGTACAATTGTGTGAAAACCTAGTATATATCTGCTGTCTTCAAGTGGCAGTAAGAGAAAGTCAAGATCTATCTTTAAAAGGAAAGGATACTTTAAAAGCTTTATCACTTTCCTATTAGAGAGTTTATTTAGAGACCACAAGGCAAAATAAATACAAACCTAATGTAGTAAGATGTGGCTTTTTTTTTATTATTTATAACTGAAGGAGTTATATTTGCTGACACCAGTGCTTTCCTCTCAAGCTATACATCATTACCTCCATTTCCTATGCAATTTAACACCTAACACTTTTTTTTCCTTCAAAAATACCACTATATATAATAGGTATTCCCACATCACAAAATAAATTGAAATGAGTTTTAATTTAATGTCCATATCAATAAATGATTGAAACAACTGAATTTTGATTATATATACACACATATATATTTTTAAGAGTAAATGTTTTCCCATAAAAGATTTAAAACATATCATTTTAATAGTGACACAATTTTACATTGCTGCAGAATGCATTCCCTGAACAACTGGCCGATATGATAAGACAGGTTGGAAAGACAGGAGAACATATGAAAAATTATATTCAAGGCAATATTTATAACAAGGAGTCACACAGGCCACGCACCTTATAAATGATATTTCTATCACAGTAAACCAGGGCCTGACAATTAGTTTCTGTAGTTATATAAAGCAGAAGGAAAAAACTGGAGACACTCATATGAGTAGGTCAGGCACAAAGGAACAATTCTTTTTTTTTTAAAAAAAAGATTAATATAAGGATGCACACAATTAGTTTACATCATTTGTGTTTGTCAGGTGAACTCCAAGTGCAGCTGTGCTCCTCTCTCGGGAGGGGTGGCCTATGCCTGGACTTGTGCCCTTTGGTGGACGCACACCAATGCTGCTGTTTCCCTCTCCCCTCCTCTTTCTCCTCCTCTTCCCCCCACTTGAGTTTAATTGTGTTTTTCTCTTGTGTGGATGTGTATTTGCTCATCTTCTGGTTTCACATTAGTATTGAGTGCATTGTATTCTTGCTCTTCCATTCTTGTGATACTTAACTAAGCAGAGGGTGCTTCAACTCCATCCAGGCTAATACAAAAGATGTAAAGTCCCCATTTTTATTATGGCTCAACAGCATTCTGTGGTATACATATGCCACAATTTATTACTCCATTCTTAAATTGATGAGCACTTGGGTTGATTTTACATCTTGGCGATTGTGAATTGAGCTGAGATAAACATTCTAGGGCAAATGAAAGGAACTAACTGACCGGAAAACGGTCAGTGTTCAAAGAGTTGGCGGGAAGTAGGGATAGAAACTGTCAAGCGAGGAGACAAGGGTTTGGATCCTAATTTTGTCTTTAAGGAGATAAATGTGGATTTTATTTTTGGTTCCTTTTCACTCCCCAGAATCCACTCCTGTATTCCAACTTAAGTCTGTATAACATTTGGTGGAATTGTTGCCTTCTGTTTGGTGTATTTGTTAGAGAGGATAATTGTAGATAGGTTTATCTTCCACTGGGGCTGTAAGGAAGTCAGAACTTTTTGGTCTGTCACAGCGAGGGTCAGATAATCCAAGGACCAACAAGAAATGTTCTTCATGAATTTTGGAAAGTGAGTAACTTAACACATAGACCTAAAATGGGAAGAGACATACATAAAAGGTCTGACAATTAAGTTTGTGAGCTCCTCCTAGAAAAAGTACTAACACCTCATTGCCAAATATCACTATGGTCACTTTTGAAGTATTCCCCTTGGGAAGCTAAGTACTGACACCAGCAACTAGCCCACCCTTTAAGGCAACTTTAGAACTGTTTTTCTAGAACGGCCATCAGAGCTGTCGTTGTATTACCTTTGATGACCTGTCATTGAAGTCTTCTTTTCCATATTTCCTTCATTGTCAGGCAAAGAAAAAAGTCATTGAGGGCAGATTAAGTGAGTAGGGAGCAATTATTTGTTTACTGGCTAAAAACTCCCCCACAGACAGTGCCGTGTGAGCTGGTGCATCATCATAATGCAAGAGCCATGAGTTGTTGGCCAAGATTTTCAGTTAAGGTTTTTTCTGATTGTTTCTCTCCATTGATGATTTGTATGTACAATTCAACACATTTTGGCAACATTTTTGTTAGTACCACTTTTTACTGGACTCCTGACTTCTCTTCCTCAGTGGTGTTTTCTCTCTCCTCAGGAAAATGTTTAATATATTTTTATACTGCCATTTTTTATATCATTATCCCCATAAACTGGTACTAACATGTCCTTGATTTTGCTTCTACTCTTGACACATTTAACAAGAAATTTACAAATGTTTGTTCATTGCTTAATTCAAGCTCTGACCATTCTCACTATGGCATGCAAAAATATTCAACAATAACAAATGCCACTCAGCAAGATGCCACCATGGACACAGCTGTGAAACACTGACACACAAAGGTCATTAACTTTACAGAGTTGTTTTTACAGTGTTGGTGATATAAGTGCAAGGTGGCAAGTTCACAAACTTAGTTGTCAGACCTTGTAGCTTAAAAGAGATGATGTATATGGAGTGTGTATAAAATGCTAGCCATACATGAATTATATTCTAAAAATTATACCACCAGTGCTTTTTCTTTGAAGGCTGAAATCTGTGCACATTTCAAAGTAAAGTAAAAAAATTAATGATGTTTCTTAGCCACTTTGAGGCTAAAGTGAGAACAGATAGAAAATTGAAGATATTAGCTCTACTTTGATGACAGTGCATACACTGGCACATAGCCATTTGTTTTGCCCAAAACAGATGCATTTAGATCAATTCTGGAATTAACAAAGACTAGCCATCCTGAAAAAATACCATCTATTTTTGAAAACTCTCTCTCATAGAATTTCCCAATTATTTTTGAAAAGGTTATCATAAATCTGTTACTTCAATGGTAAGTTATCAGGGGGAGATAGAACTGATAGAATTCAGCCTCAAGTCACTGCATAAACATGCTCATTTCTAACTTACTATTCAATCCTCACTTTTCTGGACCACTTTTATTTAAATTGTAAAATGTAAGATTTTATTCTAATTTGACCTAAATATAACTTCCAGTAAGGCTCTTCTCTGAGTCTACCACTATGTCTAACTCATTTTGTGAAAAACTCAAAATTTCAAGTAATCTCATTTGAAAATATGAGCATCAGATTGATACTTAGTATTTAAACAATGTCATTAAGGCAGAAAATTTGCTCAGCTGGTTTTGATCAACAGAGTAAGTCCTCCTTTTCCATCGTCACTTAGAGGCCTCTTAAATATCAACACATTCTCTCACATTTAGGTCATTCACCATCGAACATCCATTCCCATTATTTGTCATAAGAAACTTCATTAATCCTCTGTGCTTTAAAATTTTTAAAAGACACATATCTTATTTTACCAGAATCAGAAACAGTAGGACAGTTTCAAGTTGAAATGCAGCTGGAGGTAGGCGGATTGATCTTTCCTATTTTTCTTGCTTTGATTACCATACAAATAGATAGATACATGTTTTTCCTCTTCACCTTTGGGGAGACCAAGTTGTAGGCAAGCCACAGCAGGGAGCAGAATTGTAGGCAATGGAGCATGCCATCTGGTGAGAATACACTGGAAAATTTTCGGCTTTCTCATTTCAAAGAAAGTAAAAGTAAAAGTCTATTAATTCGGCTTCTTGCTTGGCTGAGAAACAAATTCCACAAGTCTCAAATTGCACCTGGTTTATTATGTGTCTGGCTCTAATATGTACAAGGAAAGCCAGATAATTTGGATGAAAATATTGTTCCACTATGAGCTTTTATCAATTGGAAAGAATAAGAGTGTTATTCATTTCTTGAATTCAGACTCGCTCCCTCTTAGGGCTCTATGATACTGAGACAGAATGCAGTGTGCCTGTCTGGGCTGTTCCTTGGGTGGTAAGAAGAACTGAAGAGGGTAATGATGGGAATGATGGTTCCCCAAATCAACACGTATGTCAGTGGGACGCCAAGACCATGATACCAGCTCTTTGTGGCTCTCAGTGGAAAAATCTCTGAATCTTCTCCTTTTGTCACAGGACCACCTTTGAAGCTATGATGTTGCCCAATTGTTTTCCAATTCCAACCAATATCTTTGTCCTGTTCTCTTTTTATATCTCTACCATCACATTGTGAGTGATTTACAACAGGAATCATGTGATCTCTCATTTCATGTTCCCTTCAGTGTCTCCTACTGTTTTACATTTATAAGAATTATATTAAAACTATTCTTTTGATAAAAACAACTGAGACCTTCCTGGTCATTTCCTCATACCCACAGTATGGCTGTCACAGTTTCAGGCATTACATTCATATTTACAACCAAATAAAAGGGGCATGATGGATCATGGCAGCCCCATCCACCACTTCCATCAGGAATAGGAAGGACCCTTCTGCAAGCTCCCCACTATTGATGTTAGGTATAATTGGAAAAGCATGAAAATAATTTCATGGTTGGAGGGTCACCACAACATGAGGAACTGTATTAAAGGGTTTCAGCATTAGGAAAGTTGAGAACCACTGATTTACAATATAGCACTTATTAGGATTTCTAACTATTAATACTTTCCATTGTTAAGTGAGTATAATAAACTAACATAACTCATACCTTGAATTGAAATTAAAAAATAAGTGTAAATTAAGATATAAAAACAATCTGCTCATAATCTTTATAGGAACCAATCTAATGTTCACCTGACCCCCGAATGCAAACCAGGCATCGTCACCTGTCAAGGCAACTTCCCCAAGCACTGGCTGCCCCCAGATCTAAACCATGTCACAGGAGTGGTAGGGGTTTCTCTGAGCATGAGAGGCATCCTGGTCAGGGGTTATTCATACCCCAGGTAAAAACAAATCAGGAGAGTACACTGGAGGCAGAGTGCAGAGAAAGCCCAGTGCCCGGTCAAAAAGTTAATTAAACCTATGTTTTAGCAAGCCTACAGTAGAATTGTTTCTCTTTGCTGATGACGTGATCTAATATCTAGAATTACCTAAAGATTCTACTAAAAACACTCCTATATTTGATAAACAAATTCAATAAAGTTTCAGGTTATAAAATCAACATACAAGCATTAGTAGTATTTCTATACACCAATAATGATCTCCTTGAGAAAGAAATCAAGAAGACAATCCCATTTACAATAGCTAAAATATTAAGAATTAAAATAAATAAGCAGGTGAAAGATCTCTACAAGGAAAATTACATAACACTGAGGAAGGAAATTGTAGAGGATACAAATAAATGAAAAAAATATTCCATGTTCATGGATCAGAAGACTCAACAGTGTTAAAATGACAATCCTGTCACAAACTACAGCCAGAACAAGCTCTACCAAAATACATCAGATCATCCTTCATAACCTTAGGAAAAACAATTCTGAAATGTATATAGAACCACAAAAGAGCCCAGATAGCAGAAGAAATTGTGAGAAAACAACAACAACAACAACAATAACAACAAACCAGAACAATGCTGGAAGCATCATATTAGTTGACTTTAAGATACATTACAAGGCTATAGTAACCAAAACAACATGGTATTTGTATTAAAATATACACACAGATGGATGGAACAGAACATAGGATCCAGCAAAAAACCCACATATTTACAGTCCACTGATCTTCAGCACAGCCAACAACAATTTACATTATGGGAAGGACACTCTTTCAATAGTGGTGTGGGGAAAATTGGATAGCCACAGGCAGAAAAATGATCTTTCTCCATATACAAAAATATCTCACCATATGCAAAAATCAGCTCACAGTTAATTAAGGCCTTAAACATATAACACCAAACATCAGGAAAATACTTCAGCACATTCACCTAGGCAAAAAAAAAAAAAAAAATCATGACTAAGTCCTCAAAAGCACAGGCTGTGTTAAAAAAACAAAACAAGAACTAACAAGCAAATGAGACTTAATGAAATTAAAAATATTCAGCACACCAAAAGAACCAATCAACAGATTGAAGATGCACCTGTTGAATGAGGGAAAATATTTGCAAATGATCCATCTGACAAGGGGCCTAAATTCAGACTATACAAGGAACTCAACAGGAAAATCAATCATACTGCTCTTAAAGAGTGGATAAAGAACATAAAAAGACATTTCTCACAAGAAGACATATGAAAAAGTGCTCAATCTTTGTATCAGTAATCATCAGAGAAAAGCAAATCAAAACCATAATGAGACATTGCCCTAGACCAGTCAGTATGCCTATTAATTAAAATACAAAACATAACAGATAATGTGGCAAGGTTGCAGAGAAAAGGAACTATTACTCAAAGTATACTATTGGTTGGACTGTAAACCAGCATAGTTGCTATGGACAACAATTATAGAGATTTCTCAAAAAAGTAAAAATCGAACTACCATTGAAGCCATCAGTCCCACTACTGTATAACCACTCAAAGGAAAAGAAATCAATCAAAGAAATATTGATTAAAGAAATATCTGCATTTGCATGTTTATTGCAGCACAATGGCAAAGATGTGGATTCAATGGAATCCATAACTGTCTCCCAATGGAAGAAAATATGGCATATATTCACAATGGGATGACATTTGGCCATTAAAAAAAAGGATGAAATCATGTCATTTGAGCCATAGGGATGGACCTGGAGGCCTTTATCTTCACTGAAATATGCCAGGCACAAAAAGGAAATATGATGTCTCACTCATATGTGGGAGCTAAAATATCTGATCTCTTGGAAGCAGAGAATGGAAAGAGAACAAACATCAGGAAGGAGTGAGTATTGGGGTGCAGAGGGGAGGACAAAGAGAAGTGGGTTTAAGGACACAAACATACAGTTTGATAGAGGACTAAAATTAATACATGATAAAAAATAGTCACAGTGACTATGGTCAACAATGCATTTTACTTGGGAGATGGACGCCCTTGTACCGGCACTTGGTCACTATGCATTCCTTACATGCATCAAAATTTCACGTGTACACCATTAATTTGCACAAAATAAAAAAGAAAACAGAAGAAAAACTCATCTCACCTTCTTTCCCACATATTCAATAGGTAGATCCACCCATTTTCCACATCCAAAATATACCTTTTCCTTTTCTATTATCAGTATCACCACTGAAGTCCCAGGCTTCTTTCCCTGGGGCTAAATAGCTCTCTGAAACTACGCTGATATTTTTAAAACATGTTAGATTGTTCAAATCCAACAAAAATACCTTCATTGGATATTTAGTAAAATCCAACTACCTTTTCCTGCACACAGAACTCCATATTATCTGACTCCTGATTATCTGTGATTTTACTTTTTTATCCTTCTTCTTGTCACCTCAACAATTTAGCCTGAAAGGCTTTTTATCTGCTCTTCTAACCTTGCAAAGTTACTCACACATTGAGAACTTTCCCTTCCTGTTCTGTTCTTTTCTTTCTTTTTTTTTTTTTCCTTGAATGCTTTTCCCAAATTGTGGCTTTTTCCTCTCTCATTCACATTTCAGCCTTAAGGGCAACTTTTTAGTGAGGACTTGGCTACCTCCAACAAAATCTCTGTCACAGTCTATCACATCATACCATTTTAATTCCCTGCATAACATAAATCACTATTACCAATTTTTTTCTCACTTATGTCTTCATTTATTTTTCATTTCCCCTTACTATGATATAGATCAGGTGTCCTCAAACTTTTTAAACAGGGGGCCAATTCACTGTCCCTCAGACGGTTGGAGGGCCGGACTATAGTTTAAAAAAAAAAACAAACTATGAACAAATTCCTATGCACACTGCACATATCTTATTTGGAAGTAAAAAACAAAACGGGAACAAATACAATTCATACCAACGCATGTGGCCTGCGGGCCATAGTTTGAGGACCCCGATATAGATTATGTGAGAGCAGGGATTTTTGTCTTCACAAAGCTCCAAGTAACTAGAGAACTTTCTGGAACATCTTGTCTGTTCAATTAACTATTTGCTAAATTCAATGGTGAATAAATAAACGTCGTAGTCAGTGGATACATTTTTAAAAGTACTGCTGAAGAGGCATGGCCCTCAGCCCTCAACTCTAGATTCTACACAATGTAGACTTTAGGATCCTGAAGATTTTCTGTTAGGACGAGAGAGGAGTTTATTCATCCTTCATTTCAATCTACCGTCTAGATAACTTTTAATTTAAGAACGTTCCCTCTCCCCATTTTCTTTTCAATGACTTCCATATCTGTGCTACTGTGATTTGCCTCCATCCACTTCCCATTTTTGCTGTTCTACTGTGAGGTGAGTACAGAAAGTGAGAGTGCACATTTAGAAACCTTTGTAGCAATTTGGCATCATTGCAACATCCAAGTT
This sequence comes from Perodicticus potto, assembly GCA_963574655.1. Classification (NCBI taxonomy): domain Eukaryota; kingdom Metazoa; phylum Chordata; class Mammalia; order Primates; family Lorisidae; genus Perodicticus; species Perodicticus potto. Next base: position 6,211 of record CAUYRH010158957.1, on the reverse strand, counting down.
TGTGACCATTTTATGAATAATTATTGTATTTATCTATAAAAGGACATCAGCTTGATGTTTTGGGGGGCGGATAAAAAACAGTCCTTCATCTCAAATAGGTGGATTAGCTGCTATAAAATCAGAGTTGAGACAAAGCCCAGGGCCAGCTTTTAGCCACAGGGGCCAGAATTTTAAGGTAATTAGCTGGTAGAGGGTATCTCAATCCTAAGGGCATGGGACTCTGTTAAAGAAAAGCAAATGATCCCGCATTTCTAGTATGCTCTTAAATTATTTATAATATTTGCATTTTCAAACCCTCCGAGTTTATAGTTCTTATACAACTGTAGAATTAATAGGCATTAAAAAATCAAATAACAAAGTAATGAAAATTAGAAGAATTGATATTTAGTTATAACACGTTTCACGGAAACTAAACTGATATTTTTAAAACTCTGGTGCCCATTGCTGTGATACAAGTTCTAGTGAGCACAGAGATTTCTAGAGCAGGGCTTAACAAACATTTCCTGTGAAGGGGCAGAAAAGAGACAGGTTTGTTAGCCATATGTTTTGCAGGTCCTCAGCTCTGCCCTTGTATGAAAATAGCCACGACACAACCAAATGAATGGATTTAGCTGCATTTAATTAAACTTTATAAAATTAGCCAGTCGTAATTCATATTTTGTTTACCCTGACTCTAGAACATATTGGTAAGAGTAATTCTTCTTAGGGATGTAATATTTAGTTCTTGGGAACAGCCTTGGATTCGATGTCAGCTCTGAACTTAGGGAAATGCAGACAGGGAATAAGAAATCTGAGAGTATTTTTGATAATAAGGGTGTTAAACAAGCAGCATCCACACTAAAAAGACGTGACAGCAAAAACGGGGCCACCTGAGAGAAATCGGAGGACTAGCTACATGGTAACGAGAGATATTTTTGGTATCACTAGGGAGCTGCTTTTTTATGACTGTCTGTATTGTTGACTAGGTTCTTCTTGTTCTTTTTTTTTTTTTAGAGACAAAGTCTCACTTTGTCACCCTCGGTAGAGTGCCATGGTGTCACATCTCACAGCAACCTCCAACTCTTGGGCTTAGGCGATTCTCTTGCCTCAGCCTCCTGAGTAGCTGGGACCACAGGCGCCCGCCACAACGCCCGGCTATTGTTTTGTTGCAGTTTGGCAGGGGCCAGGTTTGAACCCGGCACCCCAGGTATATGCGGCTGGTGCCCTACCCCTTGAGCTACAAGCTCCTGGAAGTTTGCATAAGACTTCACAGATCCTCAATAATGATACCAAAGGATCTGCATGAACAGAGAGTGTTTTAAGTGCCAAATATTTTTTGGATTTGGGCTACTGACTCAGGTCATCCGGCTTCACTGACAGTGCTCTGGATGAGCAGAATGGAGGGTTTCATTTTAACCATATCGAATTAGAGACTTGAATCAGGAGTTTCTGGAAGACATCCCGGCTATTGTTATGGACTTGGGAGGCACAAACACATAGACAGTACTGTAGGCATGAGATTATGCAGAGAAATGCTGTAGAAATTTGGGGGGAAGAAAGAAAATAAAGAGAAGGGAGGGAAGGGGAGGGGAGAGAAAAGAAAAGGGGCCAGAAACAAACTCTGGGACCCTAAAACTGGCAGAATTCCAGGAGTAAGGTGTGAGCTGGGAGGGGTGTCACCTAATTTCCTTCTATGAATCACAATGCATTATACAACTGTACACTAATAGAGCATTTGGAAAGCCCACTAATAAAGCATTTGTGTAAAGAATGCAAAAAAAAAAAAAAAAAAGAGGTTATCTGGATTTGCAATAGAAAGGAATTCACCATAGTCCCCAGTATAGTGTAGATGAAAAGCTACATTAGAGACACACACTCATTTAAAATGTAAGATGAGAAAATACACCATTTGGACCAAGGACGTTTTCAGGGGAAAAAATCCATTTTATAATAATTCTATCTGCATTAAGGGAAGTAATCTTAGAGTGTCGGCATCACCGTTGTATAATTAGCACCCCAGGTTATATTTATTTAATCTGTTGAAAGTGGGAAGAAGCACAGCTCTCTCTGGCAATGCCGTGATGAATAATACTCCTAATAGAGTTATAAGTTGAAACTAATTAGTTTATGTGATTGTTATTAAGTCCAATTTAAGTTAGTTAATGGAATTTTGTTTGTCAAGGGAATAGAGTTGATCTCTGCAGATGATATTTTTATTTTTGCAAGAAGTTGCTATGTCGCCCTGTTGAATCCTTAACAACTGAATAAGCTCGAAGGGAAATTGTTCCCCTGTATCCCTTGAGCCAAGGGTTAATTTTGTTGAAAATACAATAAGAGAATTCATAATACCTCAAATATGGTGGGTTTCCATTTAGAATATTTTCACATTCAGTCTTCATTTTAGGCAGCCTCCAAATATGACCGAGACATTTGAATCAATGTGACAATCGAGTGGAAACTAAACTCCCACCACTGTTGCCTAAATAGATTCCAATACCACCTGCTGAAGAAATGAACCATCTTTCATGAGAACCAAACTTGGCAGAATGCGGGAAAACCTAGCTCAATAAAAATCACACAACTTCAGCAGTCTTTGACCCAACCTACGATTCTCCAAATATGACTGTATCTGAACTGGCTTGTAACATATGGCCTGGGTGAAGTTTAAAAATCAATATTCTCTCCTGTGGATTACAAGGGGATGATGATTTGTTTAACCTTAATGAAATTCTTTCAAATTTTCATTTGATGAATCAGTAATAGGTCAATGAAGAACCATATTCTTCTCGTCCTCCAAAGTTTTAAGATGTTCTCTTGTCATTCTAAACAATGGAGAGGATTTGAGAAAATTAAACATGACAATCAAACTCACCTCATACTACCTGCCACTTCATGCTTGGCTTATCACCTTCCAGAGTCTTTAAAGAAAGCAAGAAGGAAGGAAATGTAAATGAAAAATGGAAATCACGCCATGTCTTAATTAGCTGCTGGATGAGACCTTTTCCAAACTAACCCTCACCCAGAGAAACTGAATTTCATAATTTGGGTTTCAGCCAGAGGTCAAGCTGGCCTGATTAATTCTATGCCAATGGATCACAAAAGAGCTTCATTTGGATGTGTGAACTTGCCATGTATGGGGAACATTGTCCATCGAATGTTGGGCAAAACAAGAGTAAAGATGCTCTGAGCACAATTCTGGGAAGAGATGTGTTTATTCTTAGGCATTCCGCAGACCAGATTTTATAACCATTTGGGCAGAAGTGTTGGGTGATTTCACTCCATGGCACCCTATAACTGCTCTTGTCAAAAACTTTACACAATATTTATCTCATAGCCTTCAGTGTTGAAAAAATAAACACATGAGATGTATTACAGACCAGGGTCCTAATGACTTAAGTCTCTCTATGAGATAATACTATGATCTTAAATCACAAAATAAAACCATGTTTTTTGATTCAAAGACCAGTGACAAAGGAAGGAGAAATGTAACTGATTAGTATTTATTCTGTATATATAACATGTCTTGTAGACTCTTTCTATATATATTTTCTATATATATTAATATATTACTGTTTACCATGACCATGGAGATTACTTAGTATTCTTACTTTTTGCAGAGAACCTAACTCACAGTCTCAGAGTTTAACTCTCAGTCATGATTACCCAGCTACTAATTATGTGCTGAGATTTGATCAATGCTCTTTTTCAACACACTGTGCTAACTATCAAATCACTGACAAAAAAAAAAAAAACTTGCCCAATTTTATAGAATTTGAAAATGATTACTAGCATTGATATTCTCAGCATGACGAAAAAGAGGAGCCAATCTTTTATAGTGCTTTACTCTTTAGCACAGAATTCACAAAGCCACAATATGTAGAAAATTATAATTTTAACATAACAGAATTTTTTTTTGATTCCTAAAATTTAGCCTTGTTTCAAACAGCAAGATCGATGTATTGATTTCCTTATCTTACTAATCCTGGTAGTATTTTTATTTACAAAACTTTAAGTCAGTGGTTCTCGACCTTTCTAATGTTGTGGCCCACAGGTTGAGAACCGCTGCTTTAAGTGGTCCTGCTAAACATTAATGATTATAATTTGGTACTGTAAATACAGAAGGGATATTGGGTATTTACTTATCCTCCTCCAAGACTATGGGCTCACACAGAGTATATTTTAAAAATATGCATATTAGTGCTAAAAAGTATTTCAGAAAACCCTTGGAAAGTCTTGCTTTTCTTTTATCTTAAAAGAAGAAAAATAAAACCTAGGGCAATAACGGTGTCTAAATTCAAAGCATTGAAAATAGTACAGAAGCTACTGTTATCTTAATTCTTCTGGGTAGTGAGCCATAAGCTAAACACTCTAAAATTCACTTTCATTTCTTACAGCTTCTGTAGCTTCATGAAGCTTAGTGGATAAAATATAACAGGTGTGCTAGGGTTTTCACAAATGTGTGTCCACTCACGCTTACGTCATTACCTCCTCCTGGCCAAGTCACTATACCCCCCTAACATGGTGGTAAAAGGACTTCACTCTGTCCAGAATGCACCAGACAACTTCCACCTTCATGTCTTCACTTATGTTTCCCCTGCTTGTATTGCCTCTCCCCATCACTGCAATTACAAGCTTAAAAGCCACTACGTGGCTTTGATGTAAAGAACTGTCAGACCACCCAAATATGCCAACTTGTACGTTTCTTGAATCACCGTGTTTTTAGGGGTGCATTTTGTTTTCTGACATTTTACTTTAATATTTACCTTCCTTCTCTGATTAAGAGTTACTTGATAATGGCAAATTACTAACTCCTCCCACTTCCTTTTGAAATGTCTGTATTTGTATAGAGAAAATATTATGCTTCTACTATAATAACTCAAAGCTTGTATCTTGCAGTTGCTAATACATATAGTCTAAATTAGAAATAAATATTTAAAATAATGTCCATTGGCTCGAAGGCTTAATGTACTTGCAATATTCTTGCTCTATAAATCTAATTTATTCATTCTTTAATCGACAGAAATTGGCACATGTTTTTGGTGTAAGACATGATATTTAGGAATACATATTACTGTACAATTTCTTTCCCTCAGATCTTCAAAGACAAAGACCTATTTTCTTTCAGCAGGTTCCTGTGGAAAGAAGCCTCAAGCCAGCCTGGTTATATCAATCTATGTTTGTATCTATCTATGGGCTATATGGATAACTTGCTTTTTCTGCTCAAATATTTAAAGAAAATTTTCTTTGTACTTGATGTTCAATACCTAACATGATACACATTGGTGCTGATTGTTCTACAACCCATTTTACTGAAATACTATCTATTCTTAATACCTGCCAATCTAGGTCTGTATTACTTTGGGGAAAATGTTATTTTGTGTGTGTGTGTGTGAATTTCCCTCTATTTCAAACATATTGATTTTTCTTGTCATTTATATAATTGGTTTAATAGTTTTTATTTCCTCTTTTGCTTTTAATTTTGATTGTGTCGAGCTGTTTCTGTTGTGATTCGGTTTTTAAGTCGGCTACATTCGACTCCTGGATGATTCCCATTTACTAATTTGTTAATGACGTTGTTTCTTCATCAGGTTATCTTTTCATCTTTTGTTAGTTAATCTTCTTGACTTTGAGACTTTCCTTTACCGAATTTATATAGTAATTATATTTGTTATAGATTCTAACACTTAAGAAGACTTTTCTTGGCTTGGCGCCTGTGGCTCAACGGGCTAAGGCGCCAGCCACGTACACCTGAGCTGGCAGGTTCGAATCCAGCCTGGGCCCGCCAAACAACAATGACGGCTACAACCAAAAAAATGGCCGGGTGTTGTGGCGGGTGCCTGTAGTCCCAGCTACTTAGGAGGTGGAGGCAAGAGACTCGCTTGAGCCCAGGAATTGGAGGTTGCTGTGAGCTGTGATGCCAGGGTACTCTATCCCGGCTGATAGCTTGAGGCTCTGTCTCAAAAAAAAAAAAAAAAAAAAAAAAAAGAAGACTTTTCTTTTGTCTATTTGTTGTTATTTTACTATTTGATTTGTGTTTGAAATGCTGAAATGCTGTGCTTTTGCTGTTCCTCCCCCTTCTTTCTTAGCTAAGTTTATGTAGTTGCTATGCCATTTCCTTTTGCCATTTTGTTCCTTCCTGGGCAGGTCTGTCCAGATTTATCATCATCTTTGCTATATTGAAAGTGATTTTTGGTGTTTATTGCAGCCCAAGTCATAATTGCTAAGTCATGGA
>CAUYRH010158954.1:0-16793 GCA_963574655.1 Perodicticus potto | reverse complement strand
TCCCTGTTCTGCCCAATAAAAAAAACAAATGGACAAATGCACCTGCTGAAATCAAAATGAGGTTGTTGCCTCCTCCTCAAAGTTACCACAGTCTATCACCATCTAGCAGGGGAGGCTTGTGTCTGTCTGCCTCAGGTGCTCGATGGCAGCTGAAGAAATTTCCACCTGAGCTCGGTCCAACCCTGAGTATATCCAGGCAGCAAAAAGAATTTCTCCCTCTGCCACTGCACCTTTGTTGTTGCTGTTTTGTGGTATTGGAATCCCTAGGGCGAGGTATGGCTCCCTGTGGAGGGTCACAGAGATGGGGAGATGACTGTCCAAAGTTAGGCCGCAGCAGGATCACTCTACCAATGCTGAAATTGGGTATAGGTTTGTGCACCTCAGTAGCTTCTGATCCTCCACCCGCAGTGTGGGAACCCTAGTCCCTGTCTGCTGCTGAGATACTCTTTATCTTTGGGCCAGGATGGTCCCCTTTCCCTCTATGTCTTCCTGTACAGTTACTGGATACACAGGAGCAGCAAAGCAGTACAGCCACCATCTATGCAACGCCCAATCCTAGCTCATAACTGTAGACAATCTGTATTCTGGATGAGTTGGAGTTATAGACTTCCAATCAGGGTTAGGGGGTGGTCTGAAGGATCAAGGTGGCAAGGTAGACATTTATAACACCAATCACATTGAGACTGAATGGGCTAATACACTTGTAAAAGGGCTACCAGACACACAAGCCCGCAGATGCACCCACAGTCAGAAACATCGGCATACAGACAAAACATAATAAACAAACAAACAATCAAACAACAATAGCAAAGAACAGCAAACAAAAATAAAAAAAAAAGAATTCTACAATAAAAATGATGCTTGTAGAATACTTGAGAAAATAGAAAAAGAAAAGTCTCTAACAAATATGATGTAAGCACTCTTAGAAGCTATAAGAAGGGAAGAAGAGGAAGGGGAGAGAGAAAAAAGAAATTAAAGCTGGAGAGGAAAAAGATATGTACAAATGAAAATAGAAGGTAAAAAAAATAGCCTAAGGAAAGAAAGTGAAATAAAAATTATTTATCAATGGCACCTCCGAGAAAAGGATATTCAAAAAAAACAAAAACAAAAACATCAACCTCAAAAATATTGTTCTTGTGTATATACAGAAATACAGGTCTTTATGTATGCAGTTGATGTCAACTTAAGTGGAATAAATTTACTATGGTAACCACTCTATCTGGCCAGTCGCCATTTTTGGAGTTTCTCCACAGGTTTGCGTTGCAAAAGGTGCTTTATTTTGGGTGTTCAGCTCCAAACGACATTCCCATCCAAGTTCTAACTTTGGTGCTAGGGTCCACTCGTCCAAAAACTCTCCACTCTGCCCTCCCAATCTCTCGCAATCCAGCAATTATAATCAGCTGGGGGGGGAGGGGCTCGCGGCAGCTGTGGCTCATGGCGGCTGCAGCGGCTCTAGGGGATGGAGCTCCCGCGGGGCTGTTGTTGCCACTTTAAACTGACGCTTTTTATCCAGCTGAAGGGTGTAGGGGTCCTCTTCGACAATTTCCACAGCTCAAAGTGACTTTTCCACACCCCATATTCCTGCGCCCCCTGCACAACCAGACCTCACCAGGATTCCCCACCTGAGATAGCACTGACGGATCAACTACTCTCAATGATGTGGGGAAAACGCGCTCGCCATTTTGGACATTCCAATATGTCTTTTTGCCGGCAGGGTCTCTACCCTTCGGCTCTCGCTTGGGCTGCCCAGCTGCCCAGCTCTCCGTGGATCCCAGCAGCACCCCTTTCTGGTCGTCAAACTCTGAGATCCACGCTTCGGTGGAATTTTCTCCAGTTAGGTTTTGTGAGTTGCGACCTGCTGTCCTCCCTTTGGGAGGGCTGGCTGCCCCTCCGCTGGGCAGGGGGAAATGGTTTACAGCAGTTTCCACGGTTATGAACTATATTTCAAACACAACAATCCACCAAATCGCTATGTATGTCCAGCTGTCCATCCACTCTCAATAATTCACATGGGAAAAGATCCAGAGCTCCCTCCCTCTCACCTGATGACCTGGGAGAGATGGGCTAAGGGACCGTCTCCAGCGCCATCTTGCCGGGCAGCCTTTACCTCTGTAGATTTTAGAGCTACTGGAACAAAAGTCACATGTATGCCTCCTAGAGGCAGATCAGGGCTGTGACTAAATGTGCCAATCACTCCTCATTCATGGAGGGATGCCTGGATAGTTCTAGGCCTTGATGTAGTCCTAGAGGCTGGAAGGCTTAGGCATTAGCCCCTTCTCTGAGGAGATGTTAGACTAGGGGAGTAGAAAACAATTTATAGTATTTCCCTGTTCCTGGACTAACCTGTGAGGTTTTTGGCAAGAAGAAATAAACATGGAAACTGAGAGCTGTAGTCAAAGGAAAAGAGGAATGCGGAGGAGCTAAACACTGTAGTTTGGATTCCTGAATACCACCTTAAAATTGTAAAAGACTCCCCCCCCCCATTTTCTATCATCTTTCTGCTCAGAACTATGTACTACCATGGCATCCTGACAGTTGTGGCTTTAAAGCTCAGTTCTTGCCATTGAAGCTTATGCATCATTTCTTCCTTCCTTTCTTTCTTTCTTTCTTTCTTTCTTTCTTTCTTTTTTTTTTTTTTGGTTTTAGATAGAGTCTTACTTAGTCACCCTTGGGAAAGTGCCATGGCATCATAGCTCACAGCAACCTCAAAGCCTTGGGCTCAAACAATACTCTTGCCTAAGTCTCCTAAGTAGCTGAGACTACAGGTACCTGCCACAACACTTGGAAATTTTTAGAGATGGGGTCTCATTCTGGCTCAGGCTGGTCTCAAACTCCAGAACTCAATTGATCCACCTGTTTTGGCCTCCCAGAGTGCTAGGATTATAGGCGTGAGCTGCCAAACCTGGTCCCTAAGCTCCTCATCTTGTGATGGTTATGGTTTGGCATGAAGGATGCTCCCTTGGTGGCTCTGAAAGAAGGCATTCCCAAGGGTGGCAAATAGGTAAGATAGTATTGTCTTAGAAACTGGGATTTTACCTTAACTGTGGTAGGAAACCATGAAGGGCTTTAATCCCCCATGAAAAAGTAAGAGCCAAACCTCGGAATATCAGACTCAGATAAATCTAGCATTCCTTGCTGCTCTCAGCCACCTGATGTCTGAGGCCCTCTGCGTGTGCCTGGGGAATTATTTCCCCTTTTAGTCCTAGTGGAAAGTAGCACGTACTTGCTGTTATAGCACCCAAAATGTGAATAACCTTTTTACCAATCTCTTGCAGGTAGAGAAGATAAGACACCTGATCCAAGCTTCATTGACTGAATTTTTCCCAGACTCGGAATAGAAGCCAAAAGAACAAAAGACTGCAGATAATCTCTCTGACAGTCACAAGATTATTGAGTCCTGGGAAGCACTAGAAGTGGTCTCATTTGTGTCCTGCCAGTAGCACAGCAGTTAGTGCTCAATAGTGAAGGTTGAAATATCATTACCAGGCAGGTCTGTGGCATGGCCTCAGCACTTCAGACTCCAGGCATCCTGGGAATTCTGCAAGCTTCCCCCAGTTCTTGTCACAATTTCCTCTTTCCACTTACTTCAGCAAGACTTGTTGCCTGTGACCAAGAACCCTGGCTAAAAGTTGCTAGCTGGTCCAGTGACAGGAAGCTGTACATTTAGAGAAATAGTATGCTGGCCTGGTTGGGGCTGAAGGCAGTGACAGTCCATCTGGTATGAAGCTTTGAGACTCTTGGCACATAAACAAAGCTATCAAAGAATGAGATGTCCTTAAAGGTACCCAGCAGCTATCCACGCTCAGTCTTGAATCTGCCATATCTTTTATCCCCTTAAAGGAGTAATTTTCCACTCATAAGCCTCATCTTTAATGGACAAAACCGTTGCTGGGCCTTACTTTCACTGGTTCGTAAGAATACTTGGTGGGCAGCTTTGGTTTTTGATGACAGCACAACCCACACTTATCTAGTCTAATCACTGGTTGTACAAAAGGCTGGTATTGGGTGGTATTCAGTGCAAGAAAATTCCTACAGAACAAGATATAGCTGTGTAGCCCTGCCACTTGGCTCCCATATACCAGCAGGACAGTTGTGTCCAAGTGTCTATAGTAAACAAGGATACTTTTGGTAAGCCCTACTAGAATCTCAATGGAGCTCCCTAGGGTCTTAGGGCAAAGCAAGGCTGTCTGTGAGATTTCTCTAACTCGGGGACTTTGGGGCTATGTTGATATTTAGCCATGCCACTATAACAGGCTTTGCACACTTCTCCAAGAGTCTGCGAGGAGCCCTGACAGGGCAGCAGTTGAAGGGACCTCACTTGCATCTCCCACAGATGTTGCTCAGTGTCTCTGCTAAAACATGATGTGCCACTTTGTCCTCCCCCAGCAGTGTGTGGCATTCTTGTGACTACACAATTTGAACTTATTTATTTATTTTTGTTTGAGATAGAGTCTTAGTTTGTCGCCCTCGGTAGAGTGCTGTGGCGTCATACCTCATAGCAACCTCCAAACCTTGGGCTTAAGTGATTCTTTTGCCTCAGTCTCCCAAGCAGCTGGGACCACAGGTGCCTGCCACAATGCCCAGCTATTTTTTTTTTTTTTTTTGTAGTTGTCATTGTTGTTTGGCAGGCCCAGGCAGGATTCGAACCTGCCAGCTCTGGTGTATGTGGCTGGTGCCCTAGCTGCTGAGCTACAAGCACCAAGCCCACAATTTGAATTTAAACTGGACACAGGGTGGCACATGTGGCTCAGTGAGTAGGGCGCCATCCCCATACACGGAGGGTGGCAGGTTTGAACCTGGCCCTGGCCAAACTGCAACAAAAAAATAGCCAGGCCTTCTGGCGGGTGCCTGTAATCCCAGCTACCCAGGAGGCTGAAGCAAGAGAATTGCCCAAGCCCAAGGGCTGGAGGTTGCTGTGAGCTGTGATGCAATGCCACTCTACAGACGGTGACAAAGTGAAACTCTGTCTCTAAAAAATAATAATAATAATAAAATAAACTGGACACAATGTAAGTGCAAATTCACTGATCATGTTTTCTTGTCAAACTCTAGTATTATTCCAAGACATATCCTGAGGGATAATGTGGTACCATTATGCTAGCATTTAGAATATACATGTGAAATATGCCATTTATGTGAAAATATATTGAAAGAATGAAGAGTAATCTAATATTTCAGCAATAGGATATTTAGCCAATAATAATTAGTAATAATATCAGGAAACTCATTATTGCACAGGTTTATAAAAAAAAAAGAGCTCTTGCCTTATAGTCGATCAGAATGTACAATAGTAAGGACATTTTCAATAGCAATTATTAAAAATATTTAACGTTCATGCTCCTTGACAAAACAGTCCCATTTGCCATACTTTATCCTCCAGAAACAGCCTGAGGGAGGCCTTTGTCATTATCACTCATGTGTCTCCACTACTCAAGGCTGAAGAGAGCATTTCCCTTGCTGGTTCAGTATTTTCAGGACCCCGACCCTACTCCATCCATTATGCCATCCAAACAGGAAAATCTATCTCATAGCTCACTTCCCTGTCTTAATGGACCATGGAAGGATTCCGTCCAAGCATTAATATAGGCCAGTGCTCAGGTCCCAACTCTTGGAAAGAATTGTAGCCATCTGACCTCGTCCCTGTCTAGGAAGAATCTCCCCTCCTCCTTCTTTGTGCCCTCAGAGGCCCTCCTTTCCCTAACATGTCTATGCACTCCAATCCTTTCCGTAAATTGAAGATTTTTCAAAGTATGGAAGAAACATTGCAACTTCCAACAGCTTCTGATTTCAGTCTTTTTTTTTTTTTTGTAGAGACAGAGTCTCACTTTATCACCCTTGGTTGAGTGCTGTGGTGTCACACAGCTCACAGCAACCTCCAACTCTCCAACTCCTGGGCTTAGGCGATTCTCTTGCCTCAGCCTCCCAAGTAGCTGGGACTACAGGTGCCCACCACAACGCCCAGCTATTTTTGTTGTTGTTGTTGTTGCAGTTTGGCCGGGGCCAGGTTCAAACCTGCTTCCCTTGGTATATGGGGCCAGCGCCCTACCCACGGAGCCACAGGTGCCACCTCCTCATTTCAGTCTTGTCATAAACCTCCCCTGTGGAAAGGGGAAAGGGACCAAGCCTGACTCCTTACTTAAAATACAGGTAGAGTAATCATAGGGTGAACAGAGATTAACCTCCTCAAGATTATGTTTCCAGACACCTTTACTAAAGTTCTGCCACCAGCAAGTCAAGCTGCCCAGGCTGGCAGGTTTTATTTTTGTCTCTGGCAGTGTGTGTGGTGAGCAACCCCTTTGCAGTCCATCCTGTGGTTAGGAATTTTATAGTTGTCACATAAATCCATGAAGAGAGGATCTTTATACCTCACCAGAATGGTTGTCATGAGATTAAATCCAGACAGTAGCATAAAAGACCTGGAGCTGGGTCCCTCTAAAAAAATCTACTTCATAAATAGTAGCTATCTTTTCTCCCTGGATTAGGGAATTTATGTTTCAGCTTAATGTGTCCCCCTAGCCAAGGCCCCTTGCCAGGATGCACATCAGAGTCACCTTTTGAGCTTTATTTAAACCCTTACCAGAAACTCCCTTGTTGGTGAAAATAGTATTTCTGTGTTAAAGGCTGTTAAATTTATCAATATATCATTATATGTACCTCAGAAAATGGATACATCCATTTGACACCAATAACTCCCAGGTACTACTAGCATTTGTCATTTTTGCCAATTCGATCTGCGCATTATCCCTAGACTTGTCTCGCTGGAAATGTCATTGCCTCAAAATGTACATATCCAAGACTTTCTCCCATATAAGATGTTCATTGAATTCAGAGTAACAAAATAATATTGCATGCTCCATCCAGAGACACACATCTAATAGGGTGTGCATCCATCTATCTATCTATCAATCTATCTATCTATCTATCTATCTATCTATCTATCTATCTATCTATCATCTATCTATCTATCTATAATGTATTTATCTAAAGAAAGGAGAGAGGGGGAAAAGTGGCTTATTTTTAGAATTGGCTGGCTGGAAATCTCAAATTTATAGGATGTATTTGCAAGCTGGAGACCAGGGAAGGGCTGATGTTGCAGTTTAACTTCAAAGGCCATGTGCCAGCAGAACTCATTTTTCTACATGGGAGATCAGTTGTATTTTTTTCCATTTAGAACTCCAACTGGTCACTTCTCAGACTTTTGGCTAAGAACATATGGAGATTTTCAACTGATTAAATGAGGTCTACTCACATTAGACATAGATGGCAATCTGCTTTACACAATGTGTAATGATTTAAATTCTAATCTCAAATAAAAACATCTTCGAAGAAACATTCAGATTAATGTTTGACTAGACACATGGGTACCATGGCCCGGTCAAATTGACACATGGGATTAATCATCAGATACTAAAATATTATTCATTGTTTATCTGAATTCTTTTTTTTTTTTGGAGACAGAGTTTTACTTATTAACCCTCGGTAGAGTGCCGTAGCATCACATCTCACAGCAACGTCCAAGTCCTTGGGCTCAGGTGATTCTCCTGTCTCAGCCTCCTGAGTAGCTGGTACTACAGGTGCCCACCACAAAACTCAGCTATTTTTTTGTTGCAGTTTGGCTGTGGCTGAGTTTGAACCCACCACCCTCGGTATATGGGACCAGCGCCCTACCGACTGAGCCACAGTTGCTGCCCCATATCTGAACCCTAATTTAACTAAATGTACTCTACTATATCTTGATACCCTACACATACAGAATTCTGTGGAGAATCAAGATCAAGATCGTTCAGGCAATAGGCCCAGCTGAGCTCTTAGCAGAACTCAGCACCATGGTCATTCATGTGAGTGAGCTCTTTTGTATGTGCTCTTCAGATGACTGTAACCTCACGGGACAGATACCACATGAAGAAAAAAACATCCAGCTGAGCCCAGTCAACACAGAGAATCCTGAGATAATAGCTGACCATTGAATGGGGGTATTGGTGAAGCAGAAATGAAAATCGAAAACATTGTTTTGATGAACTTGTTTTCTTTTTCCGTGGTCTGTTATTATTGAATAAGAAATATTCTTTTATCTTTGAAAACTTAGTAGGAATTTTTTATAATTTTGATTATAATCAGAGTGTTAGCTTCTATGTGGGTAGAGATTTATAAAAATGTCATCAATTCCTACTTGACAGAATTTCCAGGGGAAATTTTCACAATGCATAACTTTCTCACTACTATTGTGATTTAGAACCTCATTCCATAAAATGAGTTCCCTCTTCAGTTATGATTGAATCTGTAGATTGCTTTGGGTAGTATACACATTTTCACAATACTGATTCTTTCTAGCCATGAGCATGGTAAAAAAATATCCATTCAGTAAATGGTCTTGGGAGAACTGGATAACCACACATAAAAGACTGAAACTGGACCCGTACCTCTCACCACTTACAAACATTGATTCAAGATGGATAAAAGACTTAAATCTAAGGCATGAAACAATAATAATTCTTGAAGAAAGTATGGGGGAAACACTTAAAGATATCAGCCTGGGGAAACATTTTATGAAGAAGACTTCCATGGCAATTACAACAACAGAAATAAACAAATGGGACTTAATTAAACTGAAAAGCTTCTTTACAGCTAAGGAAACAACAACCAAAGCAAATAGACAATCTTCAGAATGGGAAAATATATTTGCATATTAAGAATCAGTTGGCTTGGCACCTATGGCTCAAGCGGCTAAGGTGCCAGCTACATACACTTGAGCTGGAGGATTCAAATCCAACCCAGGTCCACCAAACAACAATGATGGCTGCAACCAAAAAATAGCCAGGTGTTATGGCAGGCGCCTGTCGTCCCAACTACTTGGGAGGTGGAGGCAGGAGAATCTCTTGAGCCCAGGAGCTGGAGGGTGCTGTGAGCTTTGATGCCATGACACTCTACCCAGGGTGACAGCTTGAGGCTTTGTCTCAAAAAAAATAAAAAATAAAAAAATAATTAGACAAAAACTTGATAACTAGCTTCTATAGAGAACAGAAATTAACTAAAAAGACCCAACAATCCTATATATCACTGGGTGAGACAGATAAACAGAACCTTCTCTAAAGAAGATAGATGAATGGGTAACAAACATATGAAAAAATGCTCATCATCCCTAATCATCACAGAAATGCAAATCAAAACTACCCTGAGATATCACCTAACACCAATGAGAATGGCCCACATCACAAAGTCTCAAAGTTGCATATGCTGGTGTTGATATGAAGACAAGGGAACACTTTTACACTGCTGGTGGGACAGCAAACTAATAGAACATTCCTCTGGCTTCTAACCCCATACTAAGAGTCCTCTTCTTCACCTAAAATCTTAGATAAGGTAATTTGAAGCAAAGGAGGAAGTGAGAAGGAAAAAGATGCACAAGGAAGTGAACAAGAAGAAAGCACACATGAGAAGGCACCAAAAGAAAAATTCAAGCAACCATGCATAACCAAATTAAAGCAACTCCTACAAGGGAACATAAGGCAATTTTCAAAGAAGACTCCTCCTATAAAGAATTAATGGATTTGACAGAGAGGGAATTTAAAATATGAATGATTGAATTCTGGAGCAAGATGGTGGCCGAGTAACAGCTTCCTTGCAACTGGGCATGGTGAGACTGAGGCGAAAAGACTTCAGGCATCTCTGGCTGGTGGGATATGTCCATAAACATCCCTTTGGGGACACAGGGAGACAGCGTGAGACATCTGAACCCCATGAGGAAGGCAAAAGCAGTGGAGCACTGGCAAGTGGCTGAGTGTGTTCGATCAGTCTAATCCTGACAGCAGCTATAAGTACAGCAGCAGTGAGATTGCAAACTGAAAGGGCCTTACCTGTGAGCTGTTTGGGTTTTTTTGGACTTGGCACTCAGTTGAACTACCTTGGGAGAACTTGGGCAAGAGTGTAGAGGTCTTTGAGTGTTGTCTAAGGCCCCAGACTGAGCCACCAAGCCTGACGGGGCTACCAGTGTTGGGTTGTGGGCCGTGTGGAGCCATTGTGGGAGAAATGCCCTGGCAAGCTCCACCCTCAGGGTCGCAGAACAAGCACTGGGCGGGAGTGAGTAATATAGTGACTGAGCAGCCTAAAGGTGGGGACTGAGGCACCTTGCAGCCTTAGCCCTCAGGGGCATAGAGTGAGACCGGTTTTGGCACACTGGGTTAGTGGATAGCCACTTAAGGGGTGATCCCAGTGACAAGTGCTTTCCTGAGAAAGCTTCTGCTTAGCCAAGGTTAGCAATTTAAAGTGCCTTCTAAGTGGGTTGAGGAGGAATTATGTTCTCCACCCTGTGGGGTTTGAGAAATCATTAGAGGCCTCCAGTCTTCATTCCGTACAGCCGTATCAGCATTGTGATTAACATATCATACCCCAGAAGATCACCTGCTGCCCAGACAATATTCAGCAAGATATATATATACTGCTTTGTTTTTGGTTTTGTGTTGTTTTGTTTTGTTGTTGTTGTTTTGTTTTTAATTTCAAAATTTTCCTTAAAGATTTTTCTTTTCTTTTTTTTCTTCCTTTTGTTTATTCATTTTTCTAGTTGAAATATAATTTTCCATTGTTGCCTTTTTCAACAATTAGAACTTCATTTTTGCTAGTATTTCTACCTCTATTAATTATTTTTTTCCCCAATTTTATGCTGTAAAGTTTTTGGTTTGCTTGTTTTGGTTTGATTTATTGCATTGTGGTCTTTCCTCTCTACTTGGTGGAGGTGGGGTACTGTGTCCAAACAGGCTGGCAAAGAGCTGTTGACCTAACCATCCAACCCAGCACCCCCAGAGGTTGTGGGTTCTTAAGGTTGGGTCAAAGTACCCTACTGTACACCTATATTGCCCTTGTCCCCCTCTTTCTGTGCCTCTCTTCTTTTTGTCAATAGTTGCTTCTACCCACTCCCCCTCTTTCTCCTTATTCTTTTTTCTTTTTTCTCTTCTTGCTCTTCAATCTTATCATCCTTCTGGTCCTGTACCAACAGGGCTCATTGATACCCTAGTCCAGAGGCACAGCAACTTAAAGAGCAGGAGGAAGTGAAAGGAAAATTAGGGCAAGGAAACAGATAAAAGAAATCACTCGGTAGCCCATCTCTCCCAAGTCATCAGGTGAGAGGGATGGGGCTCTGGATCTTTCCCCGCATGGATTACTGGCGTGGAGAGACAGCTGGAGACGTGCAGCGAATTGGTGGATTGCTGTATTTGAGGTGTAATTCAAAACCACTGACTTGGCTATAGAGTTTTCCCCTGTCCGACCGCAGGGGCGGCAGCCGGCCCCTCCCTCATGGAGGACAGCAGTTCGCAATTCACAAAACCTAATTGATGAAAATTTCAGTGAAGTGTGGATTCCTGAGCGGAGTTTGCCAACCAGAAAGGGGTGCTGCTCGGAGCCACAGAGGGCTAAGAAGCTCGATGGAATATTGAGGGAGGGGATCCCGCCAGTGAAACAGACATTTTGAATTGTCCGAAATGGCAGACACCTTTTCCCAGAACAACAGGCGCAATTAAATAGACCGGACCATTCCTGGTGGGGAATACCAGTGAGGTCTGGCAGTTCAGGCTGTGCGGGGAACTGGCTGGCTGCGGGGATCAAAAGAGAGACTCTGAGCCCGGATACTGAGGGAAAGGTCTCCCAGCTCGCACTGCAGCGGTGGTAGCTGGCAGCAGCCAGTGGCAGCCAGCCCCTAACCAACAGCCGATCGCAGTTGCCATTTCCCGAGAGAACGTGAGAGCAGAGTGGGAAGATTTGTGAAGTGTGGACTCTTGTACCGAGTTTGGAAGTCAGATAGGAGTGCTGTCAGGAATAGAGCAGCCAAATCGGGGCAACAAGTAGGAAAGAAACTTTTATAGAAACTCCAGAAATGGCCATCCGCCAGGCAGTGTGGTTACCGTGGAAACAATGTAAACTGTGAATCTGGTATAAGCCTGGGAACCACTCACAGCACCACCTGGAGTCCAGAAAGTATATTGCATTATAAATTTATTCCTACTAAAGTTGACATCTACCTCATACGTATAGATGTGTATATCTATATATACACAAGAATAACATTTTCTGTGGTTGGTGCCTTTTTTTTTTTTTCAAACTTTTCTTGGAGGAATTATTGTTAATTTTTTATTTTATTTATATATTTTTTTCCATTGTTACTTTGTTTTCCTTTTTCTTTCTTTCTTTTAAGACTTTTATGAACAATACTTTTTTGTTCAATTATTTTACAATTATCATCATTTTCATTGTATATTGTTTGGGCTTTTTTGTTTGCTTGTTTTGTTTTGTCTGTATGTCTATGTGTTTCTGAGTGAGTGCATCTGTGGGCTTGGGTGTCTGGTATCCTTTTTATCTGTTTATTAGTTCATTTGGTCTCAATGTGTTTGGTGTTCTGCTAAATCCTCGGGTTGTCTACTTTCCCTAACTCCAATTTTCACATCCAACAAGAATAAGGGAGAATGGGGTATGATGGCTGATTGGAGCCAGCTCTCAACATAGACTCCAGTCCGGAGGGAGAGATAACAGCCAGAAAGAACCCAACAAAGCCAAAGGAGGGGACCTTAGCTGAGAGATGAGATAGATAATTGCTCGTATTCCCTGCTGAGGCAAGCTTTGACCCCTAAGAAACTATTTTCAGTATAGATCTCATCCCAAAGAGGTTGTGTGGCCGTCCCCTCCCCTAAGAGAGTTGCTTGTTCACTGTGTGGTTTCTATGGTTGAGGAAAAAACTGAGGCTCTCCTTCCTCACCCCACTGGAGGGAATTGCTGGAAGTTAAGACTCCTCGAGAGAGCCACTGCTGAGAGTCTAGAAATTCCCTTGTCAGGCAGGAAATTTGAACAAATATTTTCCTTGCTGCCTTGATCCTTCAGTCTACCCCACCCCCTGGTCTGGCAGTCTAGAAGTCCAAATCCTCCAGAATCCAGATTGTATTTCTTGGCTAACACCGGGCATTGCATGGAAGGGGGCTGTACAGCTGTGCTGTACCTGTGAATCCAGTAACTGTACAGTAAGACATAGAGGGAAAGGTGACTGACCTGGCCTCCCAAAAAGAGTATCTCAGCAGCAGTCAGAGGCTTGAGTTCCTGCACTGTGGGTGGGGGCTGGAAAACTGTGGAGGTGCACGAACAAAAGAGGAGGCACCTCCCAAAAAACTTTAACACTAGTAGAGAGATCCTGTTGGGGTATAACTCTGGAAAGTCACCTCCCCAACTCTGTGGCCTTCCAGAGGGAACCAGACCTCACCCAAAAGGGATTGAAGAACTGCAGAACAGTGGCAATAAAGGAGCAGTGGCTGAGGGAGAAATTCTTTTGCTGCCTGGATATCCTCAGGTTTGGACTGAGCTCAGGTCGAATTTTCTTCAGCTGCCATTGAGCACCTGAGGCAGGCAGACCTCAGTTTTCCCTGCTGAATGGTGGGTAGACTGTGGTAACCACGAGGAGAAGGCAATGACCTCACTTTTCCTCAGGCAGGCACATAGCCTTGGCACATTTGCTAACTGGTCAGAACAGGACCACAGAGAATGAGTTAACAGAGACTGCCAGAGAGACTACCAGAGACTGGGGATACCAGAGCCTGGTGGTGATGGAGGACCAAGGTGGGGTAAAAAAAAATCAACCCCCTGACTCTAAACCTCCTACTAGATGGGCATTTCTGACTCCTCGGAGCATCAGAGGCATTCAAATCACACTTGAGCTGCCAATATACCCCTAATATCTAGTTGCTGGATTCCTCTTGAACTCTCCAGCTAGAGAGTGGGAGGCTGTCGGGGACAATTGGTCTGGTCCTCTTGAACTGGACAAATTATCCGAGGACCATCCAAGGTGAGACCCAGGTTTTTCTGTAGTGGGAAGGTTTGATTGTCCTCTTCCACATATTACTGGTGGGGGAAGGGATTTCCTAGGTGCTTGTATTTCACCGAAGATGAGACTGCAACCCAGGGTTACTGATATACTAGGATTAGACAGAGATCAGCTGAATACAAGACAGAGCCACCTACCCCCACTACACAAAGCAGGACACTAGAGTCATAGACTCTAGTACTGTACAGGTACTTTGCAAAATTGTAGAGGAAAAGCTGCAGTCACCAGTCCCAGTTCCTAGGTGAAGGGCTGGTCAACCTCAACTGTAGAAGTTTCCAGTCCAGTTTCACCTGACCTACTCTTCTAGCTAAACGCTGAAAAACAATCATGGGGCGGAATCAGCAGAAAAACTCTGGCAACATGAATAAACAAAACAGTTCAACTCCCCCAAGGAATGACAAACCAGCCAATCCAGAGGATACCATCCACAAACAGAGAGCTGAGATGTCTGAAATCAAATTTAGAATTTGGATTACAAACAAGATCAACAAAATCAAAGTAAAGATGGAACTGGAATTTGTAGGATTAATTCAGAAGATGTCTGAAGAATTCAACCAATTCAAAGATAAAATGCCCAATGAGTTTAACACGTTCAGACAAGAAGTTGCAGCCCTCAAAGATCTGAGAAATTAAGTAGAATCCCTCAGTAACAGAGTGGAACAAGCAGAAGAAAAGATATCTGACACTGAGTACAGAGCTTTCGAACGCTCCCGAATGCTCAAAGGGGAAGAGAAATGCAAGGCAAAACTGGATCATTCTTTGAGAGAGCTCTGGGATAACTCGAAGAAAACCAATATTCGTCTTATAGGGATACCAGAAAGCAATGAAATGGCTCACAAGACACAGAGTCTCTTCAGAGTATGAAAGAGAATTTTCCAGACATGCCAAGAAACAGTGAAATTCAGATAGCATACAGTTTCAGAACCCCAGCACAACTTAACCTGAATGAGACATCCCCAGGCAGATCATAGTTAAGTTCATTAAAGTTAATATGAAGGAGAAGATTCTGAAAGCAGCCAGATGCAAGAAAACTATAACTGACAAAGGGAAGAATATTAGAATAACTGCAGATCTCTCTTCTCAAACCCTTCAAGCTAGAAGAGAGTGGTCATCGACTTTTAACCTCCTAAAACAAAATAACTTGCAACCCAGGATTCTATATCAAGCCAAACTGAGTTTGATTTATGATGGAGAAATTAAATACTTCAATGACATCCACATGTTGAAGAAATTTGCCATATCTAAACCAGCTCTCCAGGATATCCTCAGACCTATCCTCCATAATGACCAGTGTAATCCTCCACCACAAAAGTAAACTCACTCATAAACATTTTTTTATTGTCTTTATTATTAAATTATAGCTGTGTACAATAGAGCAATCAAGGGATACAATGTTCTGGTTTCACATACAATCTTAACTATTTTTATCAAACTGATTAACATAGCCTTCCTGGCATTTTCTCAGTTATTATATGAAGACATTTGTATTCTGCGCTTAATAAGGTTCGCCTGTACCCTTCTAAGATGCACTGTAGCTGTGGCCCCACCAATTACGCTCCCTCCACCCCAAATTACCCCCTCCCTTCCCTACCCGTGCCCCTTTCCCCATATTCTTGTGCTATAGTTGGGTTACACACTTCATGTGAAAGCTACAAATTAGCTTCATAATAGGGCTGAGTACATTGGATACTTATTCTTCCATTCTTGAGATACTTTGCTAAGAAGAATATGTTCCAGCTCCATCCATGTAAACAGGAAAGAGGTAAAGTCTCCATCTTTCTTTAAGGCTGCGAAATATTCCATGGTATACATGTATCACAATTAATTAATCTATTCGTGGATCGATGGGCACTTGGGTTTCTTCCATGACTTAGCAATTATGAATTGGGCTGCAATGAACATTCTGGTACAAATGTCTTTGTTATAATGTGATTTTTTGGTCTTCTGGGTATATACCTAGTAAATGAATTATAGGATCAAAAGGCAGGTCAATTTTTAGATCTCAAAGTATTCTCCAAACATCCTTCCAAAAGGAACGTATTAGTGTGCATTCCCACCAGCAGTGTAGAAGTGTTCCCTTTTCTCCACATCCATGACCAACATCTCTGGTTTTGGGATTTTGTTATGTGGGCTAATCTTACTGGAGTTAGGTGATATCTCAAAGTAGTTTTGATTTGCATTTCTCTGATGATTAAGGATGGTAAGCATTTTGTCATGTGTCTCTAGGCTGTGTGCCTGTCTTCTTTAGAGAAGTCTCTCTTCAAGACTTTTGCCCATCCTGAGATGGGATCACTTGTTCTTTTCTTGCTAATAAGTTTTAGTTCTCTGGATTCTGGTTATTAAACCTTTCTCGGAGGCATAACGTGCAAATATTTTTCTCCCATTCTGAGGGCTGTCTGCTTGCTAAACTTACTATGTTCTTGGATGTACAGCTTTTTAATTTGATCAGGTCCCAGTAGTGTATCTTTGATACTGCTTCAATTGCCTGGGGAGTCCTCCTCATAAAATATTCACCCAAGCCGATTCCTTCAAGAGTTATCCCTGCACTTTATTCTAGAATTTTTATAGTTTTATGTCTTAAGTTTAAGTCTTTAATGCAGTGAGAGTCTATCTTAGTTAATGGTGAAAGGTGTGGGTCCAGTTTCAGCCTTTTACAGGTCGCTAGGCAGTTCACCCTACACCATTTGTTAAATAGAAAGTCTTTTCCCCACTGAATGTTTTTAGTTGGCTTGTCAAAGATCAAGTAACGGTAAGTAGCTGGATTCATCTCTTGGTTCTCTATTCTGTTCCATACATCTACCTCTCTGTTTTTGTGCCAGTTCCATGCTGTTTTGATCACTATTGATTTATAGTACAGTCTCAGGTCTGGTAGCGTGATTCCTCCTGCTCTGTTTTTATTTCTGGGTAATGTCTTGGCTATTCAAGGTTTTTTTGGATT
>CAUYRH010158952.1:0-26793 GCA_963574655.1 Perodicticus potto | reverse complement strand
AGACAGAGCCTCAAGCTGTCACCCTGGATAGAGTGCTGTGGCATCACAGCTCACAGCAACCTCCAATTCCTGGGCTCAAGCGAGTCTCCTGCCTCCACCTCCCAAGTAGCTGGGACTACAGGCGCCCGCCACAACACCCGGCTATTTTTTGGTTGCAGCCGTCATTGTTGTTTGGCGGGCCGGGGCTGGATTCAAACCCACCAGCTCAGGTGTATGTGGCTGGCACCTTAGCCGCTTGATCCACAGGCACTGAGCCTTATTATATACATTTTTATATGGTTTGGACTTACATATATGAGCCCTTGATGGATGAATGACCCTAATGTTATCAAACCTAATGTTTTTCTCTCTCAAATACTATGATCATTTTTTCCCTAATTTATGTAAGTTTTATGTAATTCATTGACATTTACAGATAACATTTATTTTAACAGATGTCATTGATAGAACAGTAATTGATAGAGTCATGAGATGCATCTAATTCTAAGTAAAAATAATAAACAAAGAAAAGTGAATTGATACAACAAACTGGAAAAATCATGTGTAGTTCATTAAAAGTTCAGTAAGTACTAGAATCCTATTATTAAAAGAAACAAGCAAACCACCTCGTAAGTCAATGGAAGACATTAAAAAGGAGTTTTACAAGTACAATCCGAGAAAATAAAGTCACTGTGCTCTGGTACTGAAACAAACCTATCTACTTGACTGTGGTAAGGCTTTATCTAACCTTCCTCACTACACTGCTTTATTTAAAGGCTGGTTTATTTAAGGGGCCACTCAATTCTCTTTTTTTTGAGACAGAGTCTCTCTTTATCTTCCTCAGTAGAGTGCCATGGCATCACACAGCTCACAGCAACCTACAACTCCTGGGCTTAGGCGATTCTCCTGCCTCAGCCTCCCAAGTAGCGGGGACTACAGGCGCCTGCCACAACACCCGACTATTTTGTTGTTGCATTTCAGCCACGGCCAGGTTTGAACCCGCCACCCTCGGTATATGGGGCTGGTGCCCTACCCACTGAGCCACAGGCACTGCCCGTGGGCCACTCAATTCTTCTAAGAAGTAAGATCTTGACTTTGTGAGAGGTAAGGAATCTGGATTTAGTGGCTAAACAGTAAACAAATAAGAACACACAAGGTAAATGTCCCTGGAAAGTGGCAGCAAAGGAGAGAGGAGGCAGCTGACACAAGCTCCACTATCTTGATATGTGTCTGGGCATTTGTGGGGAAAATGCTGTTGAGTTCTTGTTTCCATCCCCAAAGTCCTGTCTATACGCAAAGGCACAAGCCAAAGAAAATTAAAGATACTTTTTTTAGCTAGACCTAGAAATAATGGGAAAAATTATTTTTTTTCACTCTGAAAGTAATAAGATTTCATTCTTGTAAGTTTTAGAGATGGCAACCTGCAGCCATGTGTGTACCCTGACAGCAGAGTCAACAACAAACTTCAGAGTGACCGATTAGGTGCTGGGATCGCCAGGGTTTCTGCTGATCCTGTTTCTCTATGGTCCCCCTAATCAATTGTAAATAGTCAGTTACTGCAGTGATTCAGCAGTTTATTCTGACTCACTCTCTCACACACACACGGCCACGCACTCCCATGCCCTCCATGGCCCACACATATGCACTTCTCATCTTCCCACATGGCAGTTTTAGTTAGACTTACACAGGGTTCCATCCCATTGCTATCTTCCTAATTAACTTATTATACCATAAAAATCAGATGCTATCATAGACATCAAGTTTGGGAATAAACATTCCTATTTCCACCATTATGGGCTATTTCAGGCACTTCCTCCCTCTCTCAGGGGCTAAATTCTTGGTACATTTTGTCTAACAGTTGTCATGAGACAAGAACTGGGTCCCCCAAGGCCATCTACAATTCTGCCGTTATGAAAATATGCAAAGGCATTTGCTTCTAGATGGCCAGGCAAAAGCAAAACAACATCAGTGTGAAATATCATGAATCCACCAAAGTAGTTGATTATATACATTCATGTTTAACTGTTGAAATATTTTTTCATACATTTATTGACCAACACATGAGAATTTTCCCCCAGGGTGCCCCAAAAACCTACAATTTGGAACTATGCTTCTGTGGGGGGTTTTTGGCTTAATAATTATTTTTTATTTGTTTTTGATAGCTTCTTTTGCTTAACTAGATTTCATTTGGTAAAACTGCACCACTCTGAAGTACAAAAACGCACTTAGATAAGTCATACAGGGTGACAAAAATTATTATTTAACAGGTAGTAGTAATCATGCATAAGTAATGTGGACTAATAGACCTGAACTATAAATACTGAACACGATTATTAGAGATGGCCAATGAGTTTCAATTTTCATGCATTTCTGGTCAATTGCTAGAGGCAGCTTTGTATATAGCACTGTTCAGATGAGAAGAAAATAAACAATATGATATAATAAGCGAAGAAAACCACCCTGAGTAATTACTGACATCACTCAGGAGGTGAGAAAGCCAAAAGCCTTGGTAGGCTAGAATACAAGTGGGTAAAAACTCAGCCTAATGATACCTTGATATACCTGTATAGCAAACACAAATTATACATTTTCATATATACACACATAATAGGTGATTAGTAACCTATGATATTGTGATAATTTAGCAGTACTCTATCAAGATTTAATTTTAAAAAATTTAGTCATTTTTCCTAATCCGATGTTTATAAATGAGTTAGAAATATATTCCACATCTAAGCACAAATAGAAATATTTCAATGAATTTCTATACAAATATACTTAATTATAATTAAATAACTGAGCATTTTTGAGTATAAATTTAGAAAAATATTTTCATTTCCAAAGTAAATCTAGTGGCATATTTGCATTATAGTAGAATTTGATTGCTGAGAGTCGTAGGATAAAACCTGTTTTATTTGCAATAGTTACATAACTTCAATGCTTTAGAAATAGTTCCTTTTATGAAAACAAGCAAAACACCTATAAAATGTATTAAAATAGATTCTCCATTAATACGCTAAATAATTGTCTCATGGTTTATAATTGGAAAATTCTACTGTAATCTAACTTTCTAATTCTACCGCAATCTATTAAAATAGATTCTCCATTAATATGCTAAATTATTGTCTCATGGTTTATAATTGGAAAATTCTACCATAATCTAACTTTTTACTAAGAATCATAAACAGATAATATTATGTCATGTTCGTTTTTTTCGCTCATCATTAATTTTCAAGCATCAAGTACACTGCCGGACAAATAATTTGTATATAAAAAAAATTCAAAGAATGTCTCAAAGAATTGCAAAATTAAATGATGTTGATAAATATATATATATATATAAATGTAACTTTCCTGTTTCAAAGTTTGCAAAATTGAGGCCAAAGGAGATTTGTAGAAACAGCTACTAAGGCAGATACAGGTCTTGAATTCCGGTATTTTGTGCGTTTCAACTAAAATGTACTTCCGAGCATATAAGAATCTTTAAAAACTAAGTCTCTCTATAAAGAAACTAATGGCAGTTGGCCAATTCTTAGTAGTGAATTGATTCATAAGCAATGTAGCCTTTTACCACAACGCCTCCATTCCCGTAGTTATAAATTACTCACATCACAGCTCTTACCTGAGTCCTCTAGTGACTGGTTTGAGCTTCCAGCAATAGAAACGGGCCACTGTTGTGTATTTAGCAGGTTTTTATCCAGTCACTCCACGAGGTGGCAGTGTCGTAGTATTACAAATAATAACCCCCTCATGCATATTTAAAAAAAAAGTTCTCACACACATTGGAGAATTATTTTGCCTTTTTTTTTCTCTATATGATAGATCTTGAGGTTAAGCAAATTCTGAGTGAAAATTAGACTTCGTAAATTGTACAAACAAGACACAATGAGCTCGTTTTAGATGTCTGGATGATACAGGTGATCCCAAAGTTATTAGAAGGTAAATCTAAATTGACTGAACTAAGAAGAGAAGGCCGTAATGTGTAAACATTTCTTATTCTTACAAAAGCACAATGTGGAGAAAGGGGTGATGTACCACCGTCTATATTGAGCCTGAGGAAGGCAGTGCTCTGAATATCAAAATCATAATTTTGGATTCACTTATGTGCTGTTTTAATTATGAAGAGGAAGAGCCGCTTATATTGACTGCACCTGTCAATTGATATCACCAATACATGCCTTGACCTATAGTTTTTTTTTACATAAGGATCGCTAGAATTATACAAAATCAGTGAGTGAAATGTTTATGTTCGTTTTGTTTACTTGATCTCACAAGCATCAGTTTCATTGATAAGATTCAACCCAACTAAGTCTCAAATAAAATTCAACGTGAGAAGCCAGTCTGCAAAAGTATCCGAAGCGTGTGTCACGGACACTCTTGTGATTGGTGCTAGTGAAGTGACAGCATTTGTGCCTCGGAGCCCATGATATTCAAAGGATCCTCCAGAAGGTAAAGATGGGGACACAGGAAGAGGCATACCATGAGGGTTGCAATACAGAAAGTCACGATTTTGGAAGAGAAATGATGAAGCCTTATTTTGTCTTCTTTCTCATTCCCAGGAAGTTGAAGTGGAAATGTACTTGCGGCCACGTGCGCTATCAGCAAGAAAGTGTCTACAAACCACCAATGTAACTTCATAGATTAGTCTACAGTCTCGTGAGTACTTACGATAACAAGAGCAATTCTTTTAAGAGTCTTCCTTCTTTGCTTATTTTTACAAATCTCATTTTCTGTTTTAATCATGTTGCTGCCTACTAAAAGAAAAAAAAGTGTATAACATGTGAAATAGTGGGGTCTCCTAAATTTGATTTTATCTCACCAGCACTATTTTTACTTTTTGTGGTTACAGGTATCCCTCCAGTCTTTCAAAAAATTATTTCTTTCTCATTCAGACAGACCAGATTTTTCTGAAAGATTGTCAATCATAAAGCTCAGATAATCTAGCTATAAGTGTTGGGCCTATAACCAGCCCTGGTCGACCATAGTCCTATAATGAGAACAAATAATTTAAGGGTAGACTTATAGGACTTGATCCAAGCCCATCATAACCTTCCCCTGGAAACTGATATAATAGAGCTTAGAAAGAAAGACAGAAAAAGTTTAATTTCATTAGGAAAGGATTTTGCTAAGCAGAGAAAAGAAGGGAAAAATTAGGGAACAACGACGGTACTTAATCTGCAGCTCCAGTCACTAAAGTCTCTGGAGTTTGGATTATTCCTGCTCATCTTCCATTAATTCTCTGGATCAGAGCAAGATCTTTCCAATATATTTCAAAGAAAACTGTCTCTCTTTGTCACTTGCAACCAAAAGAATTTTGACCGAACAGCTATTTTGCAAACTACTTCACTAACCCATAAAATCTTTCAAACACTTGTGAATGTTGCTTTAGCTTATTTTTGTTTATGAATTGTGGTATTCAATTACAAAAAAAATTGGAAACTAATAACAAGTTAGTCCCAGAAGCCCATGTACTTGTAAGTGAAGTGTTACAACAAAGCAAAGCCTATTTTTAGTTTGAGTTAGCTCACTTTGTGAGCCATTTGTACTTCTGTTGTACCAAGGCATCTCCATGACAAAGGTGATATTCTGTTATACAAACAAGTGCTTACTAAAATGATGGTACCACCCAGAGATGGGAACGAGGAATGTGATTATTGAGTTCCTCAATTTCCAAGTTTTGAAGCATAATAAATTAATTGATCAATCACACAAAAAACTTACAAATATGTGTGAATGGTATTTAAAATATATATATTTTTTTCTTGAGGCTGGGAGCAGTGGTTCACATCTGTAATCTTAGCATTCTGGGAGCCAAGGTGTGAGGGTCACTTGAGCTCAGGGGTTCAAACCACTCATAGCAAGAACAAGATCCCATTTAAAATGAAAAAATATCCAAGGCCTTATGGAGGGCACCAGTAGTTCCAGCTCCTCTTGAGGCTGAGGCAGGGTTCATATGAACCCTGGAGTTTGAGGTTGCTGTGAGCTAACTAATAACACGGCACTCTACCCAGGACAACAGAGTAACACTCTGTCCCAATATATACATACATATATATTTTTTTTTTCTTGGTCATCCGAAGAAATACAGGTGAGTCAACCAATGTTTATGTTTTAGGCGCTTTACAAATTTGAGATTGAGAAAAATTATAACTCAAAGAACAATATATTATAGAAGAAATATGTTGAGTTGCAATTTAAATACAATGTTAGTTTGCAATTAATTTAATTTTCAATACCACACTTACCTCTCCCAAACCCAATACTCCCCTCAACAAACATGCATTTAAAAAAAAATTATGGAGTGAAGCAGGAAATACATCCAAAAGGAAAAGGATGTTCAAAGGTGTGGGCTTTTAAAATAAAAATCAGAGGTCTAATGCAGATAATCACCACAAAAACACCAAGGAAATGTCGGATTCTGATAAAGAGAATTGAGGAGATTTAAGTTGAGGAGAGTCATCAAGCCAATGTCCAGGGTTTGGAAGAAAATGCATTAAGAATTAGCAGAAGGGCGGCGCCTGTGGCTCAAGGGAGTAGGGCACCGGCCCGATATGCCAGAGGTGGCAGGTTCAAACCCAGGCCCGGCCAAAAAAAAATGCAAAAAAAAAAAGAATTAGCAGAAGAACAGAAGAAATGGCATTATAGACGGAACTGAAAGGTCAGAACCACTATAAATACACAAATTGTAGACATGTAATGGTTTAATTTCAAATTTCAGTGTTATAACTTTATCCTGGCTGATACCTTCTAAAGCAAATTGTTGTTTATCACTCTTCAGTTTTGTTTCCACTTTGCCACATTCCTTTGCTTGTTCTAACTTTTTTTTTTTTTTTGGTAATTTCTTTTTTAAAATTTCAGATTAATATGGGTGTACATGCAGATCAGGTTACACAGTTTGCAATTGTAAGGCTAAAATCTCCCTCACCTGGGAGTGTGTGATATACACACGCATTGCACCTGCTGGGTGGGGGTGGGGCCACCCAACCCCTTCCCCAGATGTGAATACCACTGAGTTTTTCTCACATGTGAATCTGTAGTTGTTAATCTGCTAGTTTCAATTTAGAACTATGTGATAGTTGCTTTTCCATTCCCATGATACTTCATTTAGGAGAATCTTCTCCGAGTCCATCTAGGTTGTTACGAAAGCTGCAAAGTTGTTTTTTTGTTGTTGTTGCAGTTTTTGGCCCAGGCTGGGTTTGAACCCGCCACCTCCTGTATACGGAGCTAACAGCCTTCTCCTTTGAGCCACAGGCGCCGCCCTGCAAACTCATCTTTCATGTGACTGAATAGTATTCCGTGCTGTACATGTACCACACTTCTTAATCTATTCACGTGTTGAAGGGCACTGGGTTTTCCCACATCTTTCAGACTGTGAACTAGGCTGCTGTAAACTTTGCATTTTTTCTTTTGGGTTGATACCCAGCGATGGGATTCTAGGGTCAAGTGGAAGGTCTACTTTGAGTTCTTTGGAGTCTCACCAGCGGTGCAGGAGGACTCCCTCTCTCTGCACCCAGATTTTCTATCACTTCAGCCTACAGAAATAAAAACTGAATATGTTTAGTGCCTTAATTTACAGTATTTTTTTTTTTTGGCCGGTGCTGGGTTTGAACCCACCACCTGGGGTATATAGGGCCAGCACCTTACATCTTTGAGCCATAGGTGCCGCCCATTTATAGCCTTAATTTAAATAACATGGGGTGGGATGCCTGATGGAAGAGTAGGGTCTTGTATTCTGATTTTTTTTTAAGTGAGTAAATGCAGTTGGTAGGTCAGTGATGTGGGACATTCTCACTAGGGTTAAGGGATATATCAGGGTGGTTTTGATTTGCATTTCTCTGATGATTAAGGGCAATGAGCATTTTATCATGTGTTTTTTGACTATTTGTAGGTCCTTATGAGAGACGTTCTGTTCATGTTTCTCCCCCAGATTTTAACTGGGTTGTTGATCTTTTCTTATTGACTTGCTTGCCTTCTCTGTAGAAGACGGATCTTTAGGCCATGGCTGAATTCATAGCAGGCAATTATCTTCTCCCATTCTGAAGGTTGTCTCTTTTTGTTGTGCCCTTACCTGTGCAGAAACTTTTTAATCCAATCAGGGCCCATTTGTTTATTTTTTGTTGCTGCTGCAATTGCCGGGGGGGGGGGGTCTTCTCCATAAATTCCTTCCTTAGGCGGGTTAAATCTGAGACTCAAAGAGAATGTGTTCTAACTCATGTTTAAGGGTCAGCTTCACCTACCTGATAATGTTTGAAGATTCTCTTGCAGTGCCGCCAACTAAATGAGCAAGTAAATTAAAAAAGAGGCAAAAAATAATATTGAGACCTTGGTAATTTTGTGGAACATGGAAGCCACATGATGTCCCTTATATTCAAACTTCTGGTAACCCTGTGTAAAGTGAGTCTAAAGCAAATTGTATTAAAGAAGTTGGTAAAAGCAATTACAGGAAAACTTTCAAGAATGGAGAGCAATGAAGGGCACTTGTTTTGACTTAGAAAGTTGATAAGAAACAAAAAAAAATCAATGTCCATGTGGTAGTTATTGATTTTTGAATGGAAACTTTGGTTTAGAAAAACGTCAAAGGAAAAGAACAAAACCTTCATCAAAGGGCTGTTCAACTCTGCACAGTCAGTGCTCACTGCCAATTAATAAAAAAGTCATGAGATAAAAATCCCATCAAACCATGGAAGATTAGTTTTGTTACCTGTGTGAAAGATATTTTTAGTATCGATGGGCATTTATTTTCTTTTTCTTTTTTCTTTTTTTATTTTTTGAGACAGAGCCTCAGGGTGTCACCCTGGGTAGAGTGCTGTGGCATCACAGCTCACAGCAACCTCCAATTCCTGGGCTCAAGCAAGTCTCCTGCCTCCGCCTCCCAAGTAGCTGGGACTATAAGCACCCGCCACAACACCCGACCATTTTTTGGTTGCCGCCGGCATTGCTGTTTGGCGGGCCCGGGCTGGATTCGAACCCGCCAGCTCAGGTGTACCTGGCTGGTGCCTTAGCCCGTTTAGCCACAGGCGCCAAGCCTGGATGGGCATTTATAATGAAGTAAACCAATTCTTGAACTTTTTCCCCCAATTTATTCTTCATATTTTCATTAAACAAACTTATTGAGTTAGAAAACCTAGTTGATTTCTGACTGATATATGTCCTACAGAATGAATTCTAATTATAATTATTCAGAAAACCTCAATTCTGTGTTAGTACGACTTTTTCACTTTCTAGTCATATGGTTAACACAATGTTTCCCATTCTTTACATCCTCTTTAATTAGTATGAATGATAATAAATTTTCCTGATTCTATAGCCTAGACTTTGCTAATATTTGATCTGGAAAAGTTAAAAACAAAACAAATGCAAGTGTTTGTCTTGTTTTATTTTACTAATCTGATAATTTGCCAGTGTCAATAAGAGGACAAAGGGAAAGTTAAACTGGGTTTTCCTCTAAAGACTTCCAGTAATGAATTTATATAATATCCCCATTAAATATCATGGAGGTCACATAAGCATATAATAATTACAGATGCATCTTCTTAATTTGGTTTTCCAATATATACATGCAACACTGTGATATGAAACATTGTAAATTAAATGGAATCATTACCTAGGAAAGGATATGTAGTGAGTTCTTTATCTAAACTATATTTTTCTCAGTCAATTATGTCATCGTAAAGCTATACTTAGTTAAAACTTCTATTCAGACATTATTTAAAAATGCATCTAAATTTAGTAGATCCTAGAAACATAGTAACTTAAATGGGATACTATATTTTGTAAATACTTTACTTAAGGATAGTTTTAGTTTACTGCTAATCAAAATTAACTTTATTAAATGAAACTATTAGGAAATTGCCAGCTTTACCTGTGAAATTGCTCTAAAATAATAGGCTATTTTAAATGACTTAAGTAAAAACAAAATGCTTTCATTAGGTGTCCATGAGATTTTTTTCATTTAAAAGGACAGGTATAATCAATGGTTATTATGCAATACATAATGATTCAAATAAACTAGGAAAGGGATGATTGTCAAGAGCTTGATGTTGGCATCTTTATTTGAGATTAAATATTTTCTTAGTCAATTTTTTACATGACTTTGTAAAGTGTCATACCTTTTAAGATCTTACTCTAGTTATGCTGCAAAGTTTAATATTAGGTTTCTTCATGATTACATTGTCATAGATTAGAAAATATTGAAATTGATACTAACAGTATGTATTCTAGTACCATATGAGAGAATCTAAAAGAAAAAGCATAATAATTACAGATTTTTTAAATTCTTCACCTTCTGGCCATTGAATTGACATATTCATATATTCAAGAGCACATCTGTGTGAATTTCCTTTATATGACCTTTTACAAACTATTCATTAACCATCTCAGTGATTTAATGGGCACACACCTGCCAAAACCATATATGGTGGAGCCTAGGGCATTCACAGTGAACCGTCAGTGGTTCTGTCTTCCAGTACCAAGTTCATCAATTTACAAAGACATGGAATTTCATTTCAGCCCTGTGATTGCCGAGAGAGCCACAGAGTCCAATGACCACAACTATTCTGACCCCTAAACATCATGGTGCCGGTCCTGAGAGTTGTTACCAGGAATAACCAGGAGAGAGCATCCCTGTGGCAGAGACAAGTGTGGCTGAAAGGCTTAAATGGCCTCTTATTGACAAAATGATGATAAATATTTTGTGATCATGCTCAAATGTCCTAGGAAGTGACTGGGAGGTAGTTGATATTCCAAGACTCAAGCATCTGGAGGAAAAATAAAAAAAACAAAAAAAGCAAAACAATTTAACTGTGTCCTAGTTCTGCAAATTTGTTATCAAGACAATTTGGGCTAAGCATTACAGTCATACACTTATGCCAGGGCACAAGAGGTTGCTAATCTAATTACTGAATGGGTCCTAAGAAGAAGGAAATTAAATTAAGAAAGACTGTTTTGCATAGCAGTGATTTATAGCTTACTTTATGCCCCAAACTAGTGACAAGTGTGTAATCCAAGTTTCCAAAATACAATTTTAATGGTAAAATGAAAAATAGTAATAATAGGAGAAAAATAAAAAGACTAATCGAATCAAAAGAATAAGCTATAATCACCTATTACTTTCCCAGTAGCATTTGAATCACAATGATTATTATTCTAAGAAATAAGAATTCCATTATTTTAGTGTTGCAGAATATTCTAATTTTCCTCCCGCTGCAGAATGTAATTTTAGCTTTTTGTACATGTACATTATTTATACGTTGATAATATGCTTTTTCCTATATCTTTATTTCCAAGTCATGATTATTTAAATTCCTCTATGCCTCTTACTCCATAAAATTAGTCTTTGGTACTTGAAACAGAATAGAAAGTTTTCTCCTATGTCTCATCTCAATTAGGTTCACTCATCATAACCCTGCATGCTAAAGTATAACAATATTAAATACATAAATTAAGAACTGATTAAGTGTAAATTGCAAAATTTTAAGGCTTAAAGCATATTAGGGATATCGTTAGAGGAAAGAGTTTTACATACTTTTCACTGAGGGCTTACACAGTGTTGAATCAATAAGTGATTTCATAATAAAGTAATTAAATTATTTGGAAAATCATTGTCCTCAAATTCTTCTTTCCTTCCTTTTTTCCTCCTTCCCTGCTTTAAAAAAAATTTTTTTTACAAGATTAATATCCAGCTATCTCAATTACCTATAAAGTGGCCTTAGGAAAACTTACAACCAAGGGAAATACTACTTCTAAATGTATTTGTGATGAATAATGTCTCTAACTATCTCAAAGAAACATGCTGAAGGAAAAATAGCTTATGAACATAAATTTTTTCTTACAGATTTATAGAATTAAAAAATTGTTCTCTCAAACCCAAACATAGTGCTCCTTGAACCCCCTGTTAGGAAGAAAAACAACTCAATCTGAAGATGAGCTCATCCATTTTAAATACTTTAAAATGAATTTAACTTCTCAACAAAAAGTATATATCACTTATAGTCAATAGGGGGGTAGTTAGGCTCAAAGTTATTTCAACTAAAAATATTCTCTAACTTCCAAATGATTGAATAGTACACACGGTTTGTAAAATCATGAGATAAGAGGTCTTCTGTTCTTCAATGATTCATTCAAAAGTTCGTGACTGAACAACTAAGACAGATCCAACATGGTTTTACACAAAAAGAGTACAATTATTACAAATAATTTTAAAAGAAAGAGAAGGTGGCTGTTCTCATAGAGTCTAATTCCAGACAAGCATTTCATCTGTTTTCTATGCAATTCTTACATGCAGCCTATAAATATTAACATCTCTGCTGCAGAATATCCTAATAAAGTTATTATCCATAAAGAATGTTAGTTTCAGCTCAGTGCCCGTGGCTAAATGGGCTAAGGCACCAGCCACATACACCTGAGCTGGCGGGTTCGAATCCAGCCCAGGTCCGCCAAACAATAGTGACGGCTGCAACCAAAAAATTGCCGGGCGTTGTGGCAGGTTCCTGTAGTCCCAGCTACTTGGGAAGCGGAGGCAGGAGACTTGCTTGAGCTCAGGAATTGGAGGTTGCTGTGAGCTGTGATGCCACGGCACTCTATCCAGGGTGACAGCTTGAGGCTCTGTCTCAAAAAAAAAAAAAAAAGAATGTTAATTTCTGAGAATGATGC
Source organism: Perodicticus potto (assembly GCA_963574655.1). Classification (NCBI taxonomy): domain Eukaryota; kingdom Metazoa; phylum Chordata; class Mammalia; order Primates; family Lorisidae; genus Perodicticus; species Perodicticus potto. The sequence continues at coordinate 14,163 of CAUYRH010158952.1, read as the reverse complement.
ACCAATCATCATGCTCACATACACATGATAACTGTTAATGCGTATAGTAGGGCTTGTTTTTAAAGGCCTACTTCTTTTCCTGTGTCCACTAGATGGGGAATGGAGTCACTTCCATGGAGGGTCAAGAACAGAAATGAAAATATTGCACTTAAATTAACATATTGTTCATATGGATGCTGGGTGAGATATACATGGATTACATTATGAAAAAACAGAAAGCATATGACAAAACAGTCCTGGGGCCAGGTGCAGAGGTTCATCCTGATATCCCAGCACTGTGGGATCCCGGGAGCCCCCGGAGCTGAAGTTCAAGGCTACAGTGATCTGTGATGGCACCACTGCAGTCCAGCCTGGGCATCGCAGCAATAAACTGTGTCTCAGACAAAAAAAAGCAAACAAACCAACAAAATTCATGGAGGATAGTACAGAAAATTTGATGCCCTTTCTGCTTCTCCTCTGCATGTTAGAGGTGTTCACATACCTACAATTTCAAGTGATCCAATGTATACTTTACTACCTTACTTCCCAGGCTATCCCTACACAATACTGCCAATCAGCTAAAATTCTCATTGTAACCAAATATTCCTTGACATTTACCCCTCTTCACTCTTTGCTTATTCCACAGCCCCACACCATTTCCCACTGCTGCTGTACCAGATACCAGAAATTCAGTAGCTTACACTACTCCGTTTCATTTCTTACAAGTTTGAATGTCAGAAATCTGAAGTGGGACTGATTGGGCTAAAATCAAGGTGTCTGCAAGACTGCGCTTCTTCCCAAAGCTGGAGAAGAGTCCTTGTCTGGGCGTTTTGGGCTCCTGGTAGATGAGGGGCTTGCGTAAATCCTGGGGCTGGGGCTGCTTCACCGGCCAGCCCAGCCCCGCAATGTTCTCAAATCTCTCTCCCAGTTCTGTTTAAATGACATTCGTAATTACATCGTGTCTGCTGAGATGATCCAGAATATTCTCCTTCCTTAAGATTATCTGATTAACAAGCTTAATTCTCCTTTGTCAGATCACACATTCACAGATCACCAAGATTAGCAATTGAACATTTTGGGGCAAGAGTCTTTCTGCCGCCCACAGACCCTAATCCAAGGAATCTCTCATTATCTCCAAACTCAGGAGCAATTTCGTATTCTGTAGCGATTGCTTATTATCCAACCACAGATTGTTTTATAGTTCTGTTCTCCTCATCATTGGTTTATCTTAGACTTCTGAATTCCAGGCTGATGGTGGTAGAGTTCTCCAGATTTCTTCCAGGGCTCGAAACGCTGAGGAGCCAGTCGAGCAGTCACATCCAAGAATACTTTCATTTTCTTTCTGAGAACTATGTTGCAAGAAGCCTAAAATAAAGACATTAACTTTAATCAACTGAACCACGAAACCTCAGGAAACTCCGCTGATTGATGCTTCTTAATTCCTTCCCTTGCTTAGGGGCTCATCAGAAACTCTTAGCAAACGAGATCGGTGCTGATACAACAGCCACGTGCAGATACAATTTATTCTGAAGCTGCAGTTGTCAGGACTCAGTTGCAAAATAAGGCAGGTTCTTTGCAAAGTTTCCAGGTGCCAGGACGCCAGCGAAGGAGAGAACAGGGCTCACTGACCGTGCTGGCTCTCCCACCACCTGAGTGCTTTTTGCAAACGCTGTTCCTAATTTCGTAGCTGAATTAAGAGGTAGACCTCTGTGCATGTGGAGAGAGTCCATCTGGAGGAAAAGCAGAGTGTGTTTGCAAACCAGTGCCAAAGTCAATGTGCATCTAAATGGCTCTGCTCACAGGACCCACCGCCACCGCTGAGCTGGGTTGACAGACAATGCAAATTGCCCCCAACCCTGCTTATCAAGGAGGGATGGAGTGCGTACAAGAGACTCACTCAGAAGGACTTTCCCATTTAACTTTTCCTGGAGAATCTGTACACTTATGTACATTTAAAACCAAGAACAATAACACCTCCCAACTTTAATGTGTGATTTTTTTTTGAAGGATTTTAAAGTTCAGACATGTCCTGGGATAAATATTAGATTTATTTTAGGTAGCAAAAGTGGGTTTCTGCCTCTTCTTTCTGTCTCTCCCACGTGATTTCTCTGTCTAGATAATTAGACTATTTCGCAATGTATGAATATGAACATCCATCGCTAAGGTGTTTTTACTAGAAAGTGTAAGGTTCTAAACTTTCATTCACGTCATTGTATCTTTATAGGCGCTGAATCGGGAGGTGTGATATTTCTAAACAGATGAAGAACCATAAAAGTGAATTCAGGCTATTTGGCTAATTCTTCAGGGAAATGACGTAAGTGTGTTCCAGACAAAATAAAGGGAGGTTTTGTTTATTTTACCCGTATAAAAATAAACCACTCTCTTTATGCAATTGTTAGAATGTTGTTCAAATAAAAAAGGAAGTGTGAAGGAAAGACAAAAAACTTTGACTTTTCTCCAGTTTTCCAGCCAGCACCAATAGTTCCGGTTCTTTGAACATTTACCTATGTCCATGCCTATATATTTATCAATTTTGAAAAATGCAGCCTTTCTGGCCCTCATGGGATAACAGTGTGATTTAACTGAGACCTGATTAGGTTAGTAGAAAGAGTTTATATAAGGCCCAGAATAACGGTACTAACCACTTGCACAATTTTTTAACACTTTTATTTTCTCTTCCCTTATGATATCATGCATGTGTTTATAAACATAAAGAATAAAGACATTGTTGTACTTTCTTTTTTTTTTTTTTTTTGAGCAGAGTCTTACTTTATCACCCTGTAGAGTGCTGTGGCATCACAGGTCACAGCAACCTCCAGCTCTTGGGCTTAGGCGATTCTCTTGCCTCAGCCTCCCGAGTAGCTGGAATTACAGGCGCCCACCACAAGTTAGCTGCCTGGCAGGATCCTGTGACTAAATCAACATTTGACAGTATAAAGATAGGACCATGTAGCCGGGCTCTGGAACAGGAATTGTGTCTCAGAGTTGGTCTCTGCTGGTGCAGAGTCTGGTTCACCGTAACCTGCTGAGCCCCCCCCCCCCGGCTGGCAGCTGTGTCTGAGGTTGGGCTGGAAGGGGAGCAACTTACCTGATGAGCTGACTCCCATTCAGCGTTAAAACAAGAGCCGATCTCCAGAGAAGGAGTCAACTGTAAGCTGTTAGAGTGTGACGCTCACACCAGCTTGGCCGGCCGCCCACAAGATCCTCTAAATCCCTTGTACCACATCCTGAAATACATATTTTGCTTAAAAAGTATGTCTTTGGATATGGCTAGAATGTTTATCATAGCTCAATTTATAATCACCAAGATGTGGACTCAGCCAAGTGCTCCTTAACTCATGAAATGGATTAACAAACTGTTCCATCTGTATACGGTGGAATACCATCCACCCATAAAAAAGATAGAGGCTTACATATCTACCTGGATGGAGTTGAAACACATTCTTCTTAGTAAAGTATCACAAGAAATGGAAAAGGAAGTGTCCAAAGTAATCAATACTAATATGAGCCAGTCAATGAACTAATAAACACCCATGTGCAAGAAAAAGCTCAATTCAAATGGGGGGATGGGAGGAGAAGAGAGGGGAACTGTGTGTTCCCACCTGACGGGCACAGTGTAAGGGGTACGGGACACCCCGGGGTGAAGGGCTCATCTACAACTTGGACTCTGCCTAATAAACACAAACAACAAACCTAATCCCCTGTACCCTCATATTAATCTAAAATAAAGAAAAATAGAATCAGGAAAGCAAAAAGAGAAAGAGAGATTGAGAAAGAGCAACCTGCCACCAGGGCCATGAGGTGAGGCCGAGGCAAGTCGAGATCAAGGGCCCTGTGAAAAGTCTCTAGCCCCTGAATGAGCACCTGTTTCAAGAACAAGAATTCCTTCCTGAATTTCGTTGTATTGCTTCGATTGCGACCTCTTTTATGCCTGCCTTAAACATCCCATAATCACTGATAAAATTCATCTACTCACAAATAAATAAATAATGTGTCTTTTAAAAAAATAATTTAATTATTATATGTCCTATCTCTCCCGTCTTCTCAAATGTTGTAAATATCTCTGGTTTCAAAATGACTTATGGCCCCTGTCTACATAATTAAATCAGTTTGGGTAAAAGGTAAGATAAATTGAGTAATTAACTAATTAAAACAATACCATTTTCCAAATTGTTTGCTTTCATATCATTAGCAAATATCTGCACATAAATTATTCCCTTATAAATGGTTAGTAGGCAATATGTGATGTAGCAGAAATACCAGTATTGCATATTTAATTACTATCCTACTTTGCTTCAAATGATGAGATCATAAGATACTTGATACGGGAAACATTATATGCTCTGTGGTTTCCAAGTACCAATCATCATACGTTGAGTATGTAATAGCAGCTTTTACTCCCAACATTATCATGTAAAATTATGACCCGTCAGAAACCTGTAGTCACTGCCTGACCCACTTCATAAAAAACAAGAATTCTTTATACTCTAAGAGAAAACAATGTCTTAACCAACAGCTGTTGCATCAGACCATGAAACTTGAAGTAATTTTTACTCAAGTAAGTTTGTTGAACAAATAGCAATTTTCCCACTGTGTTCATTAATTCCTCGGTGACCTCAAAGAAAACAGAAGTGGCACATCAAATACTTGCCACGCATCTGAAGAAAAACTAGGGCAAAAAGTTCACCTATATTTGTGATTAGGAGTCTGAAAAAGATTGCAAATTTTCTCTTATATATAAAAAGCTCTCATTTTTTAGATTGACAGGCTGTATTTGATACGTTGTTAAGAATGGCCTTGCACTTGAGGTGTACGATGTAATATTTGGCTGATAAGCTGCCCTGGGCCTCTCCCATGTAGGAACTGAAGAAATGGCAGGAGAAAGGTTATTTCTGAAGATATTTCTAATCTTTCTGGCTACATCAGTGCATTGGACATGACCTAAGAAAGCTCTCAGAGAACTTAGATTTTATAATCTAAATCTATTTGTGTATAATGTTTTGCAAATAACGACAAGAACAAAGATAATTCCTCATGCTTTTCTTTTTGATTCCTTATCTGAATTCCATTTTCTCTTTCAATGCTTCTGGCCCCTCTGGAAACACAAGGGCACATTTGCCAACCCAATATACCCCAGTCTCAAAAAATTTATTACTAGTTTCTTTTTTTCTTTTTTATTCAGAGACTAGATTTTCTAACTAAGTAGGAGGTAGGTAGAAACAGGAAATCTACCTGTTTCTCTCTCTGTCTGGTGAGTTCACATCCACCTTCTACCTTCCACAAGGGATGACAATTGCCAGGTGCCGTGCCATAGTCTCGGACTTGCCAGCCTCCAGAAGCATGAACAGAATAAACCTTTATTCTTTATAAATTACCCAGTGTGTGATATCATATCATACCAGCAGAAAAATGGATGAAGACAGAAGATAGATTTGGGAAGATTCCCCCACTTCAAAGGGAAATGTGGTGGAAACCATGTGTTGTGAGCCCTCTCTTTCTTTCCATATTGATTGCTCCCCCTACCTCCCTGGCCCAGCAGTCACACACCACACATGCAAGACACTTGCTGCACTTAAAATCTAGTCTGTCTGGCTCGGCGCCTGTGGCTCAACGGGCTAAGGCTCCAGCCACATACACCTGAGCTGACGGGTTCGAATCCAGCCTGGGCCCGCCAAACAACAATGACGGCTGCAACCAAAAAATAGCCAGGCATTGTGGCGGGCGCCTGTAGTCCCAGCTACTTGGGAGGTGGAGGCAAGGGACTCGCTTGAGCCCAGGAATTGGAGGTTGCTGTGAGCTGTTATGCCATGGCACTCTATCCAGGGTCACAGCTTGAGGCTCTGTCTCAAAAAAAAAAAAAAAAAAAATCTAGTCTGTCTCTTGGCGAATTTAGAGAATACTCCGTGCCTAGACTGTCCTATTATATGTATGATGCCCAAGTTACAGAAAAAAGCCTTTCCGTGATAGGTAATTCCCTAAAATTAGATTAGCATAAATTGAAAGGCTCAAACTAGAGATGAGACCCAACACAAATAATCCCAAGGCTGGAGACACAGAATTTACCTGTGGGGTAAGCTGCAAAGACTGCTATTAGGACGCACATGTGGCTGGGTGGCACCTGCAGCTCAAAGGAGTAGGGCGCTGGCCCCATATACCAGAGGTGATGGGTTCAAACCTGGCTCCGGCCAAAAACTGAAAAAAAAAAAAAATCAAGAATGCACATGTGGCTTAAAGATTTTGGCCAAAATTTAACAAAATAAAAGCCCCTCAAAATGTTTTGGGATACTTCCGATCATCCAGTTATTTTGGTTACATTAGTACTCTTTGGACTTTTGAGGAAGATTAGAACAATTTCTGAGGAATTGGAGCCAGGACACTGATTGAATTAAGCATTACTTTTAAGGGCCAGTAGAAATGTAGGACTATCTAGAATATTATTCAGGACTTTAGTCTGTGTACTAAAGCAGCCTATTTAAATTCATATAATCCTGAGAAACATTCAAGGTCATTAATTTAACCTATCAGAAATAATCTTCAGACTAATTAATGTTGCAGTGCAGAAAATCTACATTTGAGTTTCTTTTTGTGTATGGCCAAACACATCTGGCATATTTGGAAAAGCTTTCACGCACTCTCATATTTCAAAATTCAAGCTATTTGAAACTTACACTCACCTTCACTGTCATGGAAACCTCAGCTCCTGTGGTTAGATTGGCCTAGGTTGAATTGATTTTATCAATTGTTAATAGAATTAGTTTGAGGAAGGCTCAGTTTCATAATGTTTAAAATGGGAAGAAAAATATTGAAAGGGTGTAGTGAAGTTTGAATCAAATCCCCCAACATCTTGGCACATAAAAAGCATGAAATGAGTATTAACTATCATTGTTAACAAGCTTCTTATTTTGCTTTTATCTTCTATTTTCACAATACACTACACAGACTCTATCACAGATGGTATAGTGAGAATCTTGGTCAAGGGAAAAAGGAAAAAAAAAGTCTATAAACAAAGGATAGGAGCCAGGAAAATGAGTAAATACATAAAAATACATAAGCTGCAAAAATAGTCATTTTCTTTTATTGAAAATTAGTTATGGGCAGTGATAGTGCCTCAGTGAGTAGGGCGCCAGCCCCATATAACAAGGGTGGCAGGTTCAAACCCGGCTCCAGCCAAACTGCAACAAAAACATAGCCAGGTGTTGTGGCGGGCACCTGTTGTCACAGCTACTCAGGAGGCTGAGGCAAGAGAATCAACCAAGCCCAGGAACTGGAGGTTGCTATGAGCTGTGATGCCACAGCAATAAAGTGAGACTCTGTCTCTAAAAAAACAGAAAAAAAAAAGAAAGAAAATTAGTCACATTTGGGATATTCTGTGTTATAACTTTTCCGATTGAAGGATGAAAATGGTCGATTAGGTCAGGAAACTAGCTCTTTGAAACCTGAGATATCAAACTGTTATAATTATACTTTTAAATACCTCATTATTCATATGTGTTAATATGAGGATTTTATGCTAATATATTTCTTTTGCAGACATATGCCCTATTACCATTATTCGAAAAAGGAAAAAATGTAATATGCTGTTTATGTTTTGACATCTTTAGTCTAATCTCAAGCCCTGCAGTAGAGTGCTTTAAAATTAAATTAGACAACTATTCCCTCCTTGTTTCTATTTTTAGACAAAAGTGGTGTTTTTTAGTACATCTTATAGGCACAATTTCCCCTGTAAGACATTGATAATTCCACTATACAATTGCAAGCACCAAAATAGTTTGGAAAAAAAAATTTGTAAACGTCCCTTTGACATACTTTGGTATAACTTGTCTAAAAAATAGTTCCATACGGACTTTCTCATCAAAAATATGTGCTCTAAAGAAATGATTTATAAAGTGAGGCTGAAATAAATCCCTTGGTTCTTCTACACCTGCAGCTTAAAACCTGAAGTCTTCTGTTACCATCATTATGCTCTGGTTTCCCTCCCGGGCTGTTCACCGTTCGTGCAAACACACCTCGTGGAAAATTCTCATGCAGTTCCATTTTCTAGGGGAAGGTGCTATAAAACCTTTATCTTCTGCAACTAAATTCTCGTTATGAAAGCTTGAATTATTTCCTCTTCCCTCCCTCTAGTTGGGCTCCTTGAACACTGGGTATACATCAAAAGTCAAAACCATCATAAAGCACTTCATTCATACCCATCAAAATACACATTCTAGAAGCAGCCGCAACCTGAGAAAGAGGTTCCTTTTTCTTTCTGCACTGCCTTCAACTCTGGTTTTTTATTTCTCCCCCTAAGGATATACCATCCCTTATCACTTTTATTCTGTTTTCTTTTCTATTATTTAGAGCTTGCTTACCAAGGCTTTGATGTAAGAAGCATGTGGGTAGAATTTTTCTTACCCTAGAGGGTGAATGTGGACAATTCTGCCCTGTTTAAAACCCGCAAGACGTTCACCTCAGCGGTCTTTTACATAATCCAGGATTTCATATTTTAGGTCACACTATTTCACCTTCCTTTTTCAGGATTTTTCTCTGGGATAGCGATCTTATTCCATTAACCTCCCTTTGATTGTGCCAACCTGAAAACCTTTTGTTTGTGCCCCTTTGACATGATGACCTATCGTTGTCTGAGAGCATCATGATTCTCTGTTACCCTCTTCTGTCTCTCCTCACCCCCCACCACATTTTGCTTGTTCTGGTTGTGCCAATATAAGCCATGAAGCCCCTGGAAATGTTTCCTTCTTGCCCTTGATTTTCTCAATATCATTACGGCTACTCCAACTTTCCTTCAAAGAATAATCCACAGGAAGAAAAATTTGTTACACACGCTGTTAAAATCAATTTAGTAAAAGAAGAGGATGGTTCTAATAATTTTCTGAGTATCTTACTAATTTCCCAGCTGACCACTTCTATGCATGTGTAACAGGGGAATCTGTATTTTACGAAGGAAGCAACTTTGACCTTGGAGTGACTTTGAACAACTGGCTCAGTTTCCCTTTGATGTCATGTCTCCCACAGGGGATAACTTAAGGCTGCTTGAGCGATGCAGAGATTAATTCCAATTGGATTTTGAAAAAAATGAGACAGTTTAGTGACAAATTGAGCTAATTGGTTGCTTTGATTTAAAGAGAAATTTCTAGAAACTGACCAAACTAAACATTTCACTGAAACTTCTAATTAGATTAATTTATTTTTTAACATTAATGAACCTCTGCTTATACATATAGACTTATACATGTACACTCCAAGTAACATTTGTTTCTGCTCAGGTCTGATATGGGATAAATCATCTTATCACCAATTGAAAAGGGTTTAGATTGTTCAAAACAATAATCAAACAAAAAATTGAAATATTTCTTCTTTTTTTATTGTCTATAAGATTTGGCATAATCTATTTTTTGAAACTCCCTTTTACTTTTATTTATACAATATTAGTCATCTTTTTTTTCTGAGACTTTGGAAAAAAAATAAGAAGTTAACTGATGACTTCATACTGAGCCTCAGAGTCAAAGCATTCTACAATAGACATACTCTTATTTGACAATGTGAACGTTACTTTCTTGGCATTATTATTATTAATATTGCTTAATATTTTGATGCAGTAATTGTCTGTTTTCTTTTCTGAATGTATTTATCTTCATTCATTCTTTACGTGGTTTTTGTTTCTAGTCCTTATCTTAAACATTGTTTTTGTTATTAAATTTTAAGCCTTTTGAATTCTGTGAAGGCAAAAAGTGGAAACCTAATTAACACATATATATGTAAAATTTAAAAAAGCGTTTAGATTGTTAATTTTAATGATATTTATTAGGTTAAAATACAGGAAAACTTAAGAAAATATATAAAGAATAATTTTGCATTTCTTTGCCTTTAACTATGTAACAACCTCAGCAACAACTTTCTGCATATTTATTTTATTGCAATTATAAAGTTTGATTTTAATGTGTAAACTATGAAGGCAATGAAAAAGCATTTGCAATCTCACCAAATGTCACTGAATATTTATGACAGGAAATTAGAACACACATCAATTTCCTTATGCTGATTCTTACCATCGTAATAACATGAATAACGCTCTTGAACTGGGTTCATTTATTAATTCTTAGAATAATGACAAAAACAACTCGTTCAAATGGAGCTTTTCATTCTTATGTTTTTACAAATTCATTCATTTGTTCACCTCTTATTGAACTCGTGACCATTCGCCAAACATTGAGATAGAAAATGGGAATAGAAGACTATAGATGCTATTTTCACACTTAAAACACTCATATTCTGGCTCAGAGCCTATAGCTCAGTGGCTGGAGCACCAGCCACATACCCCAGAGCTGGCGGGTTTAAATCGAGCCTGGGCTTGCCAAACAACAATGGCAACTACAATCAAAATATAGCCGGGCGTTGTGGCAGGTGCCTGTAGTCCCAGCTGCTTGGGAGGCTGAGGCAAGAGAATCACTTAAGTCCAGGAGTTGGAGGTTGCTGTGAACTGTGACACCACAGCACTCTACCCAGGGCAACAGCTTGAGGCTCTGTCTCCAAAAAAAAAGAAAGAAAGAAAAGAAAAGAAAAAGTGTTATCCTGGAAGAAGTTGTTATTTGCTCTAGGCTTTATTAAATCAGTAGAATTTTGCCAGACAGAAAAGAGTAATACATCAAAGTAACAATACTGAAGCTGTAAAGCATCTAGCAGGTTTGAGCATCGTAGGAACTGGCACCCGGGAGAATGAAATGTAACATGCACAGGAGGGTTTAGCGGAGGATAAGGCGGAGAAGAAGCTTGACATAATATTGTTCAAGGAACTGGCAATCATACACTAAAAGTTTAGATTTTCATTTTCCTGAAAACAAAAAGTCAGTAGAATATTGAGAACATACACTACACTTGGGCTCTGGCTCCCGGCAACTTCTTCAGCCTCAAAACCTAGGTCTACCAAAAAGCGGTTCCTATATTAGGCCCCTTGCACTGCTTACTGCTCTCCAACACTGCTGTGACTTTACATATCTGGATTATTAGGGTTGGAACGTATTTTCTTATCTTTCTTTTCACACCCTTGCTTGCACTTCACCCCATCCAGGAAAGGTTTCCTGATTCTGGCACTGTGTTCCCTTTTCTCAAGCTTTAACAACAGCCACATCTCTCCCAGATCAGTGAAGTATTAAACCTGAATTTATGTTTCTTCTTTCAGACGACAGGAGAGTTTAAGACCATGCCTGCCTGGTATCAAAATCTCTCCTACCATTGAGAAACCTCAGCTGTCACCTTAACCGGATCTCCAAGGCTGACATGACCAGTGTGATGGCACGTGGATGCTGCCCCAATAGGGTGCACTGAGAGACCATCGCCGATTTGATGTGATTGCTAAAAACACATCTCTTACCTAATCATGAAAGCGCTGGGAAAACCCAGCTGAAAGCATTTTACAAAATAACTTATCTTCAAAAGTGTCAAGGTCGTGCAAAACAAAACTGAAGTACCATCCCAGACTGAAGGAGAGACAAAGAAGAAACAATTTCTATATACAATGTGGATTCCTGGATTAGATCTAGGGATAAAAAAATACCAGCAGGTACTAGTGGAAAAATTGGTGAAATCTGAATACAGTATAGAGTTAATAGTATTGTATTGGCGCTAATTTCTTAGTTATGCTAACTGTGCTATGATTATGTAGGATGATAAAAATAGGCTTTTTTGGTGTAGTCTTGAAACAACTGCAAGGCCAGATGTATTTCATAATAAAAAAGGTAAAAGGAGCTCATTAAATATTTGTCAAATGAATAACTGCTAGAGGGATGGTGCTTTGATGAAAATCCCTGTTTCTTGCTCAATATTTCTAACTAGTATTATTGAATGTCTAGTGACCATACTCCATAACTGTACTAAGTTAGCCACTCAGAAATATTTTAATAACAGGTGGATAACAGCCACTGAAGCTGCATTTTAATGTGCTATTAAAAATTATCCCGTAGAATTTATTTTAATATGTTCACCATATTAAATCAATATATGTAATCCATGGGCACATACATGAATTTTCCAGTGAGTTTTTCATATTTAAAATGCTACATTGTAGACTCACTTCTGTGATATTTAATATCAAGTTAATAAATGTTGCCTAATACCAGGCAGGAATGAAGGAGCTGTAATATCCTATGAAAATTTCGTTTCTTACTGAAGGAGTTATATTATGTGGCTTTGGGAGATCAAAGGATCAATCTTCTCATAAATGTCAACCAGGAAAATCCTCATCAAACACATTCAGTGAGAAGCAGACCAAGGATTCGCTTTCAGTCTTTGAGACATTACTTTCTAAAGCAATAATTCAAAATATTTTATAGGAACACGGTTTTTGAAAATAATCCCCAAGAGAGAGCAAGCAAAAACACTGTCTTGTAATATGCAGCAAATCAGCACTTCAGATCCAAACGCACTTGTGAAATGTCTGTAAATATTCGAAGTTCAGATTTATTACGGATTCCTGCTTCCTCCAGACAACCTGGGCATTCTGGGCCCCATAACCACGGCATGGGTAACACAGCTTACGGGAGCTAAAGGTCACCCTCTCTGCTGATTCGTTTTCACAGACTTGCTGACAATTTCAATATTGTCCACAGATTTAAATATTATATAAGATAGGACAGGAAAAAAATGAGGTTAACGTAAGCATTTTAGAAGTTAAAAAAAGCTGAAATTAGCAAAATCCCTTCCCAATAGGCCATCATTTGGAAAGGCCAAGGTATATTTTAGCTCACTTTTGTTGTTGGTTTTTTTCTTTTTGAAATACATAGAATTTTTATTTTTTTATTATTAAATCATAGCTGTGTACATTAGTGCAATCAAGGGGTACAATGTGCTGGTTTCATATACAATCTGAACTATTTTCATCAAACTCATTAACATAGCCTTCATGGCTTTTTCTTAGTTATTGTATGAAGACATTTGCATTCTTCATTTAGTAAGATTCGCCTGTACCCTTCTAAGATTTAGCTCACTTTTAATTTCTGCTTCTCTTAAGACTTGTTTACTTTTCTTGTTTATCAATTTTCTAACTGTTCCACTCTCTTAAAATCTGATATTGGTCTATAATCTAAAATGTACTCAAATTAAGATCTGCTCTTTTGTACGTATATTTTTATGGAGGACAGAAATTGAGATTCAAGGTGTCCAGGTGCACACCCCAGCCCAATGCATGACTCCCCAATAGAAAGAAACGGCCTTGAGAAAAAGAAAAACCCTCTCTCTAAGACTACACTTAGCTCCCTTGAAGGTCAATCCTTTTCTTGTAAATAGTAAGTACTACAACATTTTCTTCTACGTATTCCTATTTCTGAGGCCTGTCTTTCTTATCCATTAATTGGTTCACTTATATAAATTCATCTTGGTATTTTATTTACTACTTCCTATGTTTTATTTTTTTAAACATCTTATGTTTTTTTTCCTTAAGCCAAATTTTTGAGGAATAGATAAAGTATTAGCGCCACTTCTGGCTTTGAAACCACCATGATCAGCCTTCCCTTGTTAGTGATCAGTATTTATACTTTATGCATCACTGCTGAAAAATTATCTTTTAAAAAAATGCATAATTTGTCAAATTTTATTTGTTTAAAAGATAATTTTTATTGTCTTTAAATGATTTTAATTCACTGAATTATCTCTGAAGATTTCTACTCATCACCATTATTAATACTTACACATTTTGGAAATGGTTTCTCTAGAGAATTAGAAGTTAGAAAGTCTTTATTTAGACTATATTTCTAAAAAAAATAGGATTTTATAAAATTCTTAACTAATAAGCATTTTGATGCTTTTATTCAAATTAATTATAAATGTGACCATTTAACCTGCAGTAAATTGAAGCAAATAATTGGCATGTAATTTTAAAATGAGAAATACATAAATATACTCTGAGGTAATATGTATATTTTAGATAATTAGGAACACATAGTCTAGTTTTGTCTTTAAAATTTTTAGCTCATCACAATCATGATTCTTTCAAAATTATAATAGGATCATATATGTTTAGAAACAAATTAAAATACATCCATCACTTCCTAATATTCTCTAATAACAGAAAATAGTTACCTGCTCTGGAACTTGAACACAGAATTGAGGAAATGAAACACTGGCTCGTATTTTTTTTTTTTTTTTTTGTAATTTTTTTTTTTTAATTTTTGGCTGGAGCCAGTCTTGAACCCA
>CAUYRH010158946.1:0-86055 GCA_963574655.1 Perodicticus potto | reverse complement strand
CTTTTAAATTTTCCCAGTTAAGTATAATATTAGATGTGGGTTTGATCTATATGACCTTTTTTATCATGAGGCCATTTCCTTCCTTCTTCTTCTTCTTCTTTTTTTTTTTTTTTTCTGAGACAAACTCTCTCTCAATCAGCCTGAGTAGAGTGCTGTGGTACTATAGCTCACTGCAACGTCAAATTCTTGGTCTCAAGAGATCATCCTGCCTTTGCCTCCTGAGTCTCTAGGTACCCACCATAATGACCAGCTACTTTTCTCTACTTTTAGTAGAGATAGGGTATCACTGTTGCTTAGGCTGGTCTAGAAATTGTAAGCTCAGGAAACCAACTTGTCTTGCCCTCCCAGAGTGCTAGAATTGATAGCATGAGCCACTGCACTTCACTAGTAATTTTCTTCTGTTCCTAGTTTCTTTAACGTATTTGCCATATAAAGCCAGTCAATTTATTACATATTTGTTTGTGTTTCTAAAGACAGGGTCTTGTTATGTTTCTCAAGCTATTCTCACACTCCTCGATGCAAGCAATCCTCCCACTTCAGCCTCCCAAGTAGCTAGGATTTCAGGTGCATGCCACTACACCTTGCTCAAATTAATTTATATTTTTTCAATAAAAATAATAGATACCTTGTGAACAAAGGGTGAAACATACATGGAGTTTTGCCTATTTTAAAAGAAACATTTTTAGAAAATAAGCAATGTCTCTTAGAGAAGCATAGGCCTTAAGGAAATTTCAGAAAACATTTTCTTTCTTTCTTTCTTTCTTTCTTTCTTTCTTTCTTTCTTTCTTTCTTTCTTTCTTTCTCTCTCTCTCTCTCTCTCTCTCTCTCTCTCTCTCTCTCTCTCTCTCTCTCTCTTTCTTTCTTTCTTTCTTTTTTTTGTTTTTGAAACAGTGTCTTTCTAACTCTGTCACCCAGGCTTCAGTACAGTGGCATCCTCTTAGCTCACAGCAACCTCAAACTCCTGGGCTCAAGTGACCCTCCTGTCTCAGCCTCCCGAGCAGCTGAGACTACAGGCACCCACCACACCTGGCTAATTTTTCGATATTTAGTAGAGACAAAGTCTTGCTATTGCTCAAGACCTTGGTCTTGCTATTGCTCAAGATCTTGCTATGGTCTCAAACACCTGACCTCAAGTGCCTCCCGAAGCGCTAGGATTACAGGTGTGAGTCACCATGGCTGTCCATACTGCTCCTGATGTTCTGGTCACTGTACTGATTCACGTATATGCATTCTCTTATTTTATCCTGACAAGAACTTCATTTCATTGGGCACAGTTAGACTTGCTGTAGCCATTAGGAAATGCAGGCACAGAGAGGTTAAGCAACTTATCCCAGCTAAGAGGTAAAACTGAGCTTCCCTCGACCCCCATTCTCCATCAGTCCTATTCCAACACTTATGTCAACTAACTAACCCTTGACAACAGAGAATTGTTTCCTGCACACCACCTGCTCAGCAAACACAATCATCCTGCTATTTAAAGGACGCTGATGATGACAGAGGTGGATATTGGCTATACTAGGGCAATGTCAAGATCTACTGGTCAATCTTACCATTCCTGGAACCCTTAACTTACCAAATGTCAAATCTCACCATTGTTTTCTGCTATATCAACCAGCTATACCTGCATCCCAGGGACAAGCTGCGAGCAGAGCTGGGGCTGCTCACGTGACACAAGTGGGGTCCTGAGGATCCCAACTCTCCTAGGGGGCAGAGCCCACAGACCAGCTTCTCCCAGGTTCGACCCCTCTCTCACATTCTGTTCCACGTGAACGAGTGCAATGAATGATGCCATTGTCACAGAGTCTGGCTTGTAAAACGTTACAAGGGAATATTGAAGTCCACGGCCAAACTGCATCCTCAGCCTGCCTCCGCTAACGAACACCCCGGAGAACCTTTTCCACCGCAGCCGACTGAATTGGCCCTTTCACAGGAGCAGGTGGCAGAGACGCTGGCGTGTTGGCCTGTTGTTTGGTTTGGTTTGGTTTTCCTCTAGTGATGCTTACCTGATTTCTGGCAGTCTTTTCAAACAACTAAAGCAGCACACTGGGACAAGGCTAGGGACTGTAATATCTCGATTCTCTTGGAGTAAATGCCTCTTCTTGCTAGTCCTTTAATCTGTGATTATTTATTTATATATATATATATTTTTTTTTTTTTTGAGACAGAGTCTTACTATGTCACCCTCGATAGAGTGCTGTGGCATCATGGCTCACAGCAACCTCAAACTCTTGGGCTTAAGCAATTCTTTCGCCTCAGCCTCCCAAGTAGCTGGGACTACAGGCACTCGCCACAACGTCCAGCAACTTTTTGGTTGTAGTTGTCATTGTTGTTTGGCAGGCCCAGGCTGGATTCAAACCCACCAGCTTTGGTATATGTGCTGGCACCCTAGCTGCTGCGCTACAGGCGCCGAGCCTATGATTAAAATTTTTACAAAGGGCCATACAACCCCTTGAAAGCTTTCTTGATGCATTAACTTCATGACATCCTTGGGGAAGTTATTCTTTTTTGTTTGTTTGTTTTGTTTTGTTTTGTGGTTTGGGGCTGGGGCTGGGTTTGAACCCACTACCTCCGGCATATGGGTCCAGTGCCCTACTCCTTTGAGCCACAGGCGCTGCCTGGAAGTTATTCTTATCTAACACACGTGGACACAGCATGCCTCAGGTGGGATTTAGCACAGTGCAAATAATAAGTAACCGCTGGCTCCTTCATGTCTACAGCACGCTTTAGTCAGCTCACACCATAACAGCAGAATGGAGAGGGCATGGTACCACCTTTTTGATGAGAATTGGGGTCACAAAGAGGTTATGTACGTTTCTCAGTGTTGGATCAAAAGCAGGGCTTAGGGCTGTATGACTTGAGGGGTGCAAAGAAACTCAAAAGCATCCCTCTCTCTGGCCTTGAGCACCCATCTCTTATGACAATTTTGATTTGAGGCTTTCAGTCGCCTTAGTTAAGTCTTTAGAGAATAAAACATCACAGTGGCAGCTTTCAAGTTCAGACTCTGAAATCAGGCTCTGTGGATGTGCCTTCCTTCAGAACCCAGCCATGAACCTGGCCCCTCGGGTATGAACTAGGTTCTTCCTTTTTCCAGCCTTCAGTTTCCTGTCTGTAAAATGGAGGCAATAAAATAGTCACCTCTTGGGAGTGTAAAGTGACAGGATGCATGGGAAGGCTTAGCATGTATTGTGAATATACTGCTCAGTAAACAATAGTTTGTAAATCACGCATTATTATATTTTAGAGCAGAGGTTCTTACCCTGTAATATCTTTGAATGGTCTGTGAATGCCCCAAATATTTAGAGTTGATCAGTTTTTCTAGGAAGAAGCCCAGACTTGCATCAGCTATTCAAAATGGGTCTGCGATTCAAAAGAGGGTTTTGACTGACATTAGATGCAGCTCTGCAGTTATGGGGTGAAGTCCTGACCTAGATAATTGGTGACATCTCCCTTTGTTTCAGCTTCTCTATTCATGGAATGGTTGGGGTGGGCATCTCACAGGACAGTTGCAAGCCACAGAGGTAAAAGTTGCATGTAAAAACTATACACAAGCGGCACATAAAAAGAGCCAGGTGTGTGGTTCATACGTATAGTCCCAGCTACTCGGGAGGCTGAGGTGAGAGGATCACCCGAGCCCAGGAGTTCTAGGCTGCACTCCAGCCTTGGTGACAGAGTGAGACCCTGCCTCTAACAAAAACTTTCTAAATAAAAAAAAAAAAAAAGGTCAATCCAAACTAAACTTTTGATAAGTTCACAGTAATAGTTTGTCAAATCATCTTAGCAGGTTTCCAGTACTGAATTAACAGGTGAATATTTTAGTTTGGTCTTGTAAAACTAAAAATTTCAACCAGTTTGACCACTTCTTAGTTTTAATCCTTTTTTTTTTTTTTTTTTTTTTTAATGATTTGGTGTGGTGGAGCTTCTGAATCTGGCTTCAGTTCTTCCAGAAGCTGGGAGGCTCCAAAGGCCTGGACTAAGTGACCTTTCTCAAATTGCTGTCTGTCCTCAAAGAAATTGTCTTGAGGCCTCCTTTGTTTCCTTGAGGGAAATCATGGGGGGGTCATTGATTGAGCTGAAGTAAGTCAAGGACCTCCTTGTAACCTTTGGTTCAAATGATAATGTAGGCAAAGTTGCAAATATTCTGTGTTAATATAAAAGTCTGCTGCCTCCCCGCCCAAAAGAAAAACCTATAGGGAAATGGGTATCTAGAAAAATTAAATTTTAATGTGAGGATATTAACTTCAAGGCTTGGGACATGGAGGGGGATGGAAATCTCTGCAAGTGAGTGGATTTCAAATTTGACTATGTATTATAATCGTCTGGAGAATTAAAACAAAAAATACTGATGACCCTCAGAGAGTCTGATGTTACTCAGACTTCTGAGCAGCAGCCTAAACACTGAGAGTTTTAAAAGCTCCCTGGGAGAAAGAAGCATTCCTCAAAAGAGTACACACTTTATGATTTCCTTTATATGAAATAACAGACAAAAACTGATCTATAGTGCAAAAAAATTAGAACACAGATTGCCTCTGGCGGGGAAGCGGAGGCAAGGAGGGGCTGGGAAGGCTAATAGAAAAATTAGCCAGGTGTGGTGGTGTGAGCTTATAGTCCCAGCTACTCAGGAGGCTGAGGCAGGAGGATGGCTTGAGCCCAGGAATTTGAGGTTGCTATGAGCTATGATGCCAGAGCACTCTAGCCAGGGTGATAGAGTGAGACTCTGCCTCAAAAAAAGAGAGAAAAATTTATTGTAGACTCGAAGCAGTGAGTATGTGGGTGCTCACTATACAATTCCTCCACGCTTTCTGAAAGTCTTAGTTTTTCATAATAAAACTGGGGTGGGGCAGGGAGAATTATAGGTAATTCCAATGTTCAGCTGGAGTTGAGCACATACACGCAGACTCTATTGCATCCACCTGCCTGTCCTTGCTCATTCTTTAGAGCCAAGGGATTCCCCAAGTGCAAGAAGGGACACCTCCATCAGTGTCACCTGAGTGAATTTGATAAAGGGCAGTTTCTGAGAGGTCTCTGAAGGCACTGACTCAGCATCTCTGAAGGTAAGACCCAGAAATCTGCTTTTCTAACAAGCTCCTCCAGGTAATAGTGATGTCTACCAAAGGTCAGAGAAATGCTGCTTCAAAGTGGATGGGTGAATTTCAGACAACTAGTAGCAAAATAATAATACTATTATTAAAAATAGATGAAGAGCATCAACAGACATTTCTCAAAAGAAGATATGCAAATGGTCAAATGGAATATGAGAAAATGCTCAACTTTACTACTCATCAGGGAAATGTTAATCAAAGCTACACGAATGTCAAAATGACCATTAACAAAAGGACAAAAGAGAACAAGTGTTGGTGAAGGTATGAAGAAACCTGAAGGCTATGTTAACCAGTGTGTTATAAGTATTTCAAATTGTATATAAAACCAGCACAGTGTACCCCCATAAATGCATTAATGTACACAGCTATGATTTAATAATAATAATAATTATAATAAAGGGCCCTTGTTACACTGTTGGTAGGAAAGTTGTTTGGTACAACATTATGAGAAACGGTATAGAGGTTGCCCCCCAAATTAAGAATAGAGCTAAAATATGATCCAGCAATCCCTCTCCTGGGTATATGTCAAAAGAAAATGAAATCAATGTCTTAAATAGATATCTCTGCTGCCCTGATCATTGCAAAATTATTCTCAAGAGCCAAGATACAGAAACAAATGTTCATCAATGAATGAATGAAGAAAATGAGGCATATATGTCCAATAGGATACTATTTAGTCTTAAAAAAAAAAAAAAGGAAATCCTCTCATTTGGCACAACATGGGTGAATCTGGAGGACATTATGCTAAGTGAAATGAGCCAGACCCAGAAAGATAAATACCACATGACCTCACTTACATGGAGAATCTGAAATAGTCAAACATACAGCAGTAGAGAGTGGAATGGTGGTTTCCAGGGGCGGAGGAGATGTTATTAAGGGGGTACAAAGTCTCAATTACGCAGGATGAGTGAGTCTGGAGATCTACAGTATCATTTACTTAAAATTTGCTCGTAGACCTTAAACATTCTCATTACACACGCACATACACCCACACAGGTGAACATAAGAAAAGAAAATGGCAACTACGCAAGTGACAGACACATAAATACGCTTGATTGGGGTAGTTATGTCACAGTGTTTACATATATCAGAACACTGAGTTGTATACCTCACATATATACCATTTTTGTCAATTATGCCTCAATAAAGATGGGGGTAAAATGTGGAGGAGTGAGTGGCTTGCTCCAGCACTGTCCCTGCAGAGCTGGGATGCGGGGATGGGGTGGGCAGGAAGGGCAAAGGTAACATGGCAGCCAAGCGGGAGGGGCTCTGAGCGTCCTTGCCCTTGACAGACAACAGCGATCTGAAACAGCATCTCTTCAGACAAACCTTGATTCTATAACTTCACTTAGGCTGTCTCCGCTTCCTAAACACAACCACTCTCTTGTTTGACATCAATGCATGCTTTTCTGGAGGAAGCTATGTGGCCGGGCAAAATTCCAGCAGTAAGTGGGGAGTTAATGCCATCTCCAGAACGTCGTCTTGAAAATCACTTCTTGTTACTTGGGCATTTGGATTACCTTTGACCACAAGCCTGAGGAGATGAGGGCCAGTGCTAAGCCTTTGGTTTGAAAAAAAATGATCATTTGAGGTTAGGAGTTGAAAATTAATTTAAAATCAGGAAGGAAGGGATAGAGAAGGAGGGAAAACTCACATGGAAAGATTTCAACCCTTCAGGAGTCAGAGACCCTACAAATCCTTTGACTTTGTCCGAATTTTTTTTCTATTTATAGGGGTTTTGAAGAGAGTCTCTTGCTTTAGCTGGATTTTCAAGAGGGGTCTTAGATCCACTCCATTCTAGAGCAACAAGGAAGAGGGAGTGAACATTGGCACCCGCAGAGGTGGGTGAGAATGGTCATTTTCCAACGTGAGTGTGAAGGTTCCCCTGATGCTCAGGAGCTTGTAGCTGAGCTTCAAAAGTGGGCTCAGTCTAGCTGAGACTTCCTGAGCTCCAAATATTCCACTCTGCTTTGGTAGCACAAAGCCCAGGCCAGTTAAAGCACAGCCCCCACCCCAAGGTACCCCAGTTCCATAGGCCACCTGCCCCGATGCATCAGCAGCACAACTGGAGAGCAAGGAAGACCTCTGTGTCCACCCACATCCCTCATGCCATAATCTGCAAGTCCCCTGAGAACGGCCCATAAATACTGCTTAGGATGAAAGGACCAGGCATTGCTCGTAGCCACTGTGTGCTCGGTGAAGCAAGAAGCACCGAGGGGAAGTATTTTGCTGTTGCTTGTTCCCATTCTGGGATTTCATGTTAAAAGAAGCCGAGCAATGGGCCAGTAGAGCAGAAAGGAGGTTCTCTCCACTCTGAAGAAAACAAGCTGCAGTCACGCAGGCCTCCACGTCTGAACTAGGGGGCACCTGCACCTGGCTTCACCGGGACATGGACCATGTCTCAGTGATCAAGTGTCAGGCTGGGCCAGCCATTGTGCTATATGCTTTCAGATGCTGGGATATCATTAAAACATGTTGGCACCTTCTGTGACACTTTTTTAGGTTGAGAAGGGATGCTTGCCCTCCTATCTGAATTTGTGCCCACCTTAGTGAGTCACTTTCAACCAACAGAATGCAGTGGAAATGGTACTATCTGATTTCCAAGGCAATACCAAGCAAAGTCCAGGCAGCTTATGCCACCATGAAAGAGCCCAAGTACCCCGAGTCTGCCATGCTGGATGGAGAAGCCATGTTCAGCTGCCCAAGTGGACAGTTCGGATCCCAAACAAAAGCCAGAATCATAGGATTATGAGTCATAGGATTGTGCCAAACTGACATCGTCCAGCTGATCTGCCTTCAGATACTTGCACCCAGCCAACACCTGACTTCAAGCAGGAACTGCCCGGCTGAGTCTTTCCCAAACGCCTGACTCACAAATCACGAACAAAACGAAAATGGCTTCTTGCTTCATGTTGCACACAGTGGGGACCAGCCGTGTCTGCTCTGTCTACCATAAGTAATACTATGGAACACTGCTGGGGGCTGACAGATTGCAACTGAATGGAACGCTTCACAGAGGACTGCGCTTGCCTATAAGTCCTTGCCCCTTCAGTGGGGGGTAGGAGTGGTCTCAGGAGATAGGGTACCCCAAAGCCCTGCTTTGGCTGATCTGTAGCATCATACACAGAAAGCAGGTGGGATAGTTTGGGAAGCCAGGGCTTCCATCTGGGTTAAGTTTGGGAGTCATTTGCACACAGCAGTAGTAACCCATACACATGCATTAGCTCATTTCGTCCTTCCAGCAGCCCAGGAGGTAGGCTCTGTAATCACCTCCCTTTCTGCAGATGAGGAAACAGATGCTCCTGGGAGAAGGACAGCCCTGCAACTCCTAAGTGCAGTAGCCTGGACCCAGCTCCAGAGCCCGTTTTCCATCCATGGACCCTGCTCCTACGCATGTTGATTCATCTCTGCATCTCCAGTGCCTGGCATACAATAAGCACTTAATAAATGTGTCAGTTAAATAAACAAACAAACAGATCAAAAACTCAATAATTAAATGAGTCTCTGGGCCTCAGTTTCCCCTTCTGCAAAAGGGAGAGTCTGGGCCAGATGAGGCCTCCTGTAAGCCCTGCTGTCTCCAGAACTGAAAGCTTTCTAGGGGCCAGCCACTCTCCTCACAGCGGCACCTGTCATAATGCCACTCTAGCTGGCTTTCAGAGATCTTCAGACTATGACCCTAATCTAGTCCTGTAGACTTCCAGACCCCCCCATGTCCCTTTCTTCCCGACAGATTCCAATCCCATGCCCTCTAGAGGCTCTAGTCCCATCCTCCACCTCTGTGCTCTCCATCCCAGTTCAGAACTTGTCTGGATACATCTGAAAAATGGAAGCAAAGTTCAAAGACAAGAATGTGCTGTAAAAAATCAGGGCCTAGATTGTTCCTAAAAGTAATGGTGTTCCCAAAGTTTGTTTAACAAGTGCTTGAGCTTTTATATGTATTTTCCAAATTTCTGCTGTTTGCATATTATCCTAACCATGGTCCCAAAATCTTGATATCAGCTCTATTCTCTTTGGTTATATTTTCTCTTTAATTGGCATTAAATTAACTCCCTTTCCTTCTCTCTCTCCCACCTTCTTTTCTTCTTGTCTTCCTTAGAACTTTGTCTCATTCTAAAGAATAACATCTGTGGAACCACAAGCCTGAGGTGTGCGCGCACCATCGGAAACCATCCCCATCATCACCAGTCTAGGGGAACCGCAATGTGGAGAAATATTGGCTATTAGGATAAGATGTTTTGTAGCCACAGATTAACTTTTCTAAATAACCTTGGCACACCTTTTCATTGGTCTGCTAGAGATAGGATGTTTATATGATTTTATTTTCTCCTTTGTGCATTTCCATGGCTCTCGTGTTTCTAGAATAAGCAGTGATTGCTCCTGTAACTAGAAACCATAAATGCATGTTGGAAAATAATGAAGACACCATCTGCATTTTCCAAACATGGGGAGTTGGGCTAAGAGATAGCAGCGTGAGTGCCTAGACAGTCACCAAGCAAATCCAAGGTTATTGAGGTAATGCTTAGCTCTCCCTTGCCTCACTTTGCTCCCTTCTCCTAATTGTTGGAATTGGAGGAAATATCATCCCTCCAGCTTTTCTCCCTGACCCAGCTGTCACCGGGTGTGTGTGGGAGAAGAAACAGGATTACAAGATTAACAGTGAGCCTGCCGTTCCTGCAGGCCGGGCCGTTATCACGGCTGACTCCAGAGAGCCATATTCCCCACTTGTCACTACCTGCTGCGACCTGGGGGTTGGGGCTACAGCCCAAAATAAATTCTGGAGAGGGGATAGTGGAGAGTCATGGGGGAGTTTTCCCTGAAATGAGGTAAATTTTGCTGAATGCAGACTAAGAGTCAACCTCTCTCTAAGTGTTTTCTCATCAAATCTTAGAGAAATCCTGGAAAGCTGAAGCTACAGTTATTCCCACCCCTTTTGCAGATGAGGACCCTGATGCTCCGTGAGGGACCCAAGGTCACATACTAATGAATGCAGACCGAGAATTGAGCCTAGGATTTTTGGACTCTGAAGTCTTCTGTTGGAGCCACTCTGTGTCACTCCCTTTCCTTTCCCCAAGGACATGTCCAGAGAACCAGGACTGCCCATTCCCCCAACCTGGTTAGTTCAGCCCTCTGGTTCCCCAATGCTACTGCCAACATGGCCACAGAGACAAACCTGCTCTCAGGCTGACAGTGTTGATACAACACGTCAATTGCTGAGCGCCTGCTGATGGCCAGCCTCCCCCTTCCTCCCTTCAGGCTGCAGAGCTCCTACCCAGGAAGGACACCTGGGAAAGTTGTCAGAAAAGCTGTAATAAGAGGGGACAGTTAGGACACTCAATTCAGACCAAAGAGGAATTATCTGCCTAAATATCTAAACAGCTGTGTTGTCTAGACCTTTAGGAGAGTCTCCCTGAATCCCTGACTTTTGAGGACTCGAACACCTATATGTCCCCACCTGTTTCTCATGGTTGTCACCTGTCCAATCAGCTTCCAAAGAGCATGGCCTTGTCCTGACACCGAAAAGCCATGAAGGGTCCTGGGAAGAGACATACCTTAACCACACAGTCTGCGGCCTGGGAACGCTTCTTGGAGGAAGGACGAGCTACAAGGATACCCGGTGATGGTTAGAAGGTGGTCAGGTGAGGGAAAGGGCGAGAGTGAGAGGCAGACCAAAGGCGCATTCAAAGGGCCAGAAACAAAGGGGGAAACACAGCTCAGAAGCATCCCCTTTAGCAGGACTGGAACCTATTAGGGGACCCTGGTGAGGGACAAAGCTGGAGGAGTGGCCAGGTCAGACGAAAAGGGCTGGTCAATCAGATGAAGGAGTCTGGACCTTGGACTGAAGACAACAGGGGGCTTGAATGTGTTCTCTGTGGCGTGACCTTGTCTGATTTGTGTTTTACAAAGATCCTTTTGGCAGCTGTCTGGAGAGAAGTCCCAGAGGAGAACAGGACTGAATTCGGGTCTAAGTCAGTTAGGAAGCTGTGGTTAGTGAGGATGGTAGTGGCTGCACTTAGCAGCCTGGCAGGAGAAGGGGGAAGATTTCGAGATACATTAAGATAACAGAATCAAGCTTGGCATAGTGGCTCACACCTGTCGTCCCAGCACTTGGGAGGCTGAGACAGGACAACACAGCAAGACTCCATCTCTACAAAACTAGCCGGGTGTGGTACAGGTCCCTATAGTACTAGCTACTTGGGATTATGA
Source organism: Perodicticus potto (assembly GCA_963574655.1). Taxonomy (NCBI): domain Eukaryota; kingdom Metazoa; phylum Chordata; class Mammalia; order Primates; family Lorisidae; genus Perodicticus; species Perodicticus potto. Next base: position 74,752 of record CAUYRH010158946.1, on the reverse strand, counting down.
GGCAGAAGGATTACTTGAGCATAAGAGGTTGTGGATGCAGTGAGCTATGATCCCACCACTGCCTTCCAGCCTGGGTGACAGAGCAAAACTCCATCTCACCAGAAAAAAAAGGGTTGACTCGGTAGGATGTGGTAACTGGTAAGTTTGAGAGGCTGGTTTGAGATACCCTAAACCTATTATTTTCTCCCTGCTCTTGACCTTGTGGGAAGGAGGGAAAAGGTAAGAGGTCCACAGCCTGGACCTGGACCTGTAAGACTGGGACATGACTTTGTTTGGCAGAAACTAAGCTGCCTTCATGGCAAATAACCATCAGAACGGGATAGGAACAAAAACTTGGCACTCTGAGCCTAGCTAGGGATCCACAAATAATTTGACTCCTCTCAGCTAAAATGTGACATTTGTTGTCAACTTTTCCACTGACCACATGATTAAATCAAACTCCAATTCTGAAATGTAGATGCTTAAAACAAAAACAACAAAAAAAAACCATTTAAAATAATAATCTAAAAACTTGCCTATGTTGGCCACAAAAAGCACCTTCTGAATCCACCCCATGAGGGAGACCAATTATGAACACAGACATGCATAGGGGTGTGGTATATGTGTGCACACTCAAAAATAATATCATTTTTTAAAAAAACTTTTTTAGAGAAGGGATCTTGCTATGTTGCCCAGGCTGGAGTACAGTGGGTATTTACAGGCATGATTATAACACACTTCAGCCTCACAGTCCTGGGTTCAGAAGGATCCTTCTGCCTCCGCCTCCCAAGTAGCAGGGACTATAGGCAAGTACCACTGTGCCTGGCTTTATTCTTTTAAAGCATGCAAAATTAGATCCAGTTAGCCTGCTACTTAAAAGCAATTTTTCCATGGCATGTATTTCTAAATCCAGTGTTAAAACCACAAAGCTAAGGCCTTTCTCCTTTTCTCTTTCTTAGGTCTCTCGTACCTTTTTGTGAATGAGTATGTCTGTCTATCTGCCTGACTCTCCCTTTTCAGATCTTCCGGAAAGAACAAGGAAAAACATCCAAAATGACCTCATTTTATTTTGAAACACTAAACTCACCAAAAGGGAAAAAAAGAAATAAAAAGAGAGAATAAAGCCCTTCTTGGTGGAAGAAATCAAGATGTACGTCTAACTCTCTTGCCATATGGTAAGTTATTCTGGAAGCACATCAAGAGGTAGAGAGAATGTTCAACAAAATTGGCAATGCTTGTACAATACTTTCAAATCGGACCAAATTCCCACTAAGTATATTTGCTACAAGCCCTTCTATTCATCATATCAGCGACTATGACCACAGGATATGTAAAAATACTGAGCGATTTTTAGCACCAGCTTCCAATCCTCCAGTGCCCTGGACACCACATGCTGTCAAGTTTGTCTGTATTTTACCCCCAGGAAATCAAGCCATTAACTTTTCTTTCATTTACCAAGAGCTGTTGCCAAAAATGAAAGCATTCACCAGCTGTGACTTAAGGGAAGAAAAAGAGAAAAAGTTTCACTACAGGGAAAGAGATAGCAAAAATAGAACAGAGAATGGCATAGGTTTGTTCCCTAGGCAGCTGGAGAACACCAAATTTAGGGAGCTTCTCCATGCAAGAAGGGTCACTTTTTAGGTGGCCTGATGGCATAGACCACGTGAAAAGGTTATCAGAAAGCAGGGAAGAGGGAGTTTATTCCCCCCCTATTTCTCTGTGCCTGGAACTCTATGGGCAGGAAGGCTGCTGGAGGGAAGTGCCTGCTTGCTGCCGGCTCACCTGGGTTATTCGGGGGCTGCGTGCAGGTGAGGGAGTGGGGGGTTCACTGTCCTACCTTTGCATTCTCGACATTCTGTGCAGCTCCATGTCATCGCTGCCCCGGAATCCTTTGGCGAAGGGATTATTCTCAATCTTTAATTGGGTGATCTGAAGGAAAGAGGGGGAGAGGGAGCTGGTTTTCACTTGATTGCCACAAGACCACCTCAGGACATAAGCTAATAATAAATGTCATGGAAATTCAACCTCTGGCAACCAAAAAAAGCAAATTAAGCTAGGCACGCCAATGGGAGCCGCCACTTCATCCGAATGGAGGCTTTGAAAAATGCCCTTCATCAGACTGCTTTTAAAAGGGGAAAAAAACCTGGATTTGGTTTGCCCATTAATTGGAGTCATACTCCACATCATTCCGGCCGGGTTTCTAACTAACTTTCTTTCTCTTTTTCTCTCCCCTTTCCTTCCTTCCTTCTTTCCGTCCTTTTTCTTTCTTCCTTCTTTCCCTTCCTTCCTCCCCTCCTCTCTCCCTCTCACTCTTTTTTGTTCTTTCTCTTTCCCTCTCTCTCTCTTACCGCCCTCCCCCCTTTCTCTTTTCTTCTTTCCTTCCTTCCTTCCTTCCTTTTTTTAATCTTGGCATTTTGTGTTTCAAACACAACAGGCCTCAACACTTGGACCCCGTCCCCTTGGGAAGTTGTGCCTGTTGGCGTTGTTGCACATCCGGCGGTGTGGCAATCTCCATTTGGAAGGGGCGGGCCCATCACGTGTTTCTGGAGAAAATATGCCGTGATTATTGTTTTCAAAAATCCTACAATGCCTCATTTCACGTTTATTTCATAGTTTCACAGAGAGAGTTTGCTAGCTCAGGTGGGAAATGGTGCCTAATAAAATAAACACCAACACACGTGATAATAACGTATATGGTAATCATTGCACAACACTAGATCCCGTTAACGTCCTGGGCAGGGAGGAGAGAGTTCTGTCTTAGAAATCTGTGTGGCAGTCCACAAAGCCTAGCAATAGAACAGGGTCTTTTTGAACATTTTGGTTCCAGGCCCAGAACTTTAATTTAAACCATCAACACATTATATTAGCATGAATGTACAGTAGCAGACCCAGGTGACAGAATTCATCCATGTGGAGTTAGCTAAAAATTGCGTGTGAATTAAATTTTCATATATGGAATCACGTTATAGACACCAAGCCAACTGACTCAAACTTCAGTCATTCAAGGTTTTTCTTCACAATCATTGCTGTAACCATTACTGAGTACCCAAACACTTGGCTTGCTTAATATTTTTATTTCAATCAAACCACTTTTTAAATTTATTTCACATTATATCACTTCTCTGTACGGCAAACTAGAATCACTTGCTATTCAATGAAAAGAAAACAACATATCAAATTGCCGCTACTGGTGCCCAAAGCTTGTCTTCTATTTATTGCAAGAGGAGAACAGACACTTTTAGAGAAGTATTTAATGCAAACTACTGCTGAACTAAGACTCTCTCTCTCTGATATAAGGGCTAATGAGATAATTGAAAAGAGAACAACTTTCTCTGTGATTTCATCATAGCCAATACTGGAGTAACAAATGAATGCACCCTCTAATTTCTTCATGTGAATTTTAATTTATTCATGTGCATTCTTGTCTGTTTTGTTTTTTGGAAGAGAATGACTGATAGGGTTGGCCCCCAACTCTAAGGCTCTATAACTAACATATTACTACACACATGCATATGTGTGTGTGTTCACAATAAAAATATAAATCTAACGAACATTTTTAAAATATATGAGATTCTGGAAAAGGCAAAACTGAGTCATGTAAAAAAATCAGTTATTGCCAAAGATTGAGAGGAAGAAGGGATGATGAGGCAAGGACTTTCAGGGCAATGAAAATACTCCACATCATATGGCAATGGTGGAGACATATCATTGCGTATTTGTCCAAACCCATAGAATGTACAACACCATGAGTGGACCCTCGTGTAAACTATGGACATTGGGTGACAAGATGACTGTGGGCTCATAATTGTAACTGATGTCCCACTTGGATGGGGGATGCTGATGGTGGGGGAGGTTGCGTATGCATGGGAACAGGAGGTGTATAGAAACTTCATGGACTTCCCACTGAACTTTGCTCTGAACCCAAAATTGCTCTAAAAAAAAAAAAGCCTATTTCTAAAAACGTTTAGAACTATGGGTGTATATATTGTGTATGTGTCTGTGTGTCTACGTCTGTGTGTGTGTACACACATTCCTCCCTCCCTCATTTTTTTAACTCTTCCCATTCCTGCAGCTTTCAGATCTTGTATTGACTCTTCAGAATGAGTCGAAAAGTCTATCAAATCCTTTGGAGCAGCAGTCTCTAAGATGTGCACTGCTGAATCCACTCCTATTTTAAGTCTAAAAGCCCATCAGTTAATGGGACTTTCTTTCTCACTCAGGTTTTGTCACAATAAAATGCCACCTAACTGACCATAAATCTTTAAAAAAGAAAGGAACTAACAAAAAGTTAAGTAAAAAATAGATCATTTTGAAAAGGGTAGACCAGTCTGAGAAGCATAGTGAAACCCCATCTCAATAAAAAAAGAAAAATTAGCTGGGCATGGCAGCTCACACCTGTAATCCCAGCACTTTGGGAGGCTGAGGCAGGAAGATTGAGCCCAGGAGTTCCAGGTTATAATGAGCTGTGATTGCACTACTGCACTCCAGCTTGGGTGACAGAGTGAGACCGTGTCTCTAAATAAATAAATACAAACAAGAAGAAGTGGGGAAAATCCTTACTCACCACCACTCACCACACCCCACCCAGTCAGGGAAGCAAATGGTGAAGACAGTGGGGACGTGGTATCAGGGTGGAACTAGCACCCTGTCCACAATATTGCTGCACCACCAAGAAGTCAGATAAGAAATTGCCCCCATGAAAAAAGAAAAAGAAAACGGTGACTTTTATTTTATCAGCCAAATCCTTTTGCTCAAACCCATTCCTTACACTTCATGTTCTTATGCTTATCACCTTAGCTTGCAAAAACAAGACTGCATACAATGAGCCCTTTACTACATGTATGCTTAGGCATGTCAACCTTACATATGACTTCTTTTGGAAACCAAGTATACAGGCCTAATGTATACTGTCAAGAAATATTAACATACATGCTTATCTGCAGGTAAGAATATCTGCCTTATTTTGTACATGTCCACTCACAAACTATAACCCTATTTTGAAATTCCCTTCCTGATACACTGCCTGGTAGCTTGTGAGTACACAAACTGATACACCTGGATGCCTGAGTTCTACCAAAAGGCCCCACTGCAACCGACTTCTATTCACCATACAAATGTGCTCCCTACAAAATCAGCATAAAACCGGATATCCGGGGGAGAGCCGGGGGTGGGGGAAAACGAATATAAATGCCAGCTCCAACCAGTAAGACAGAGGTTGTAAAAATTAATGAGAATAATTGTCGTGAATTCTTGCTTTTGAAAAAAAAGAAAATAAAATAAACCCTCACGAGGGCCAAAAATCTTAATTATGTCTCTCTATTAAGGGTTCATTTCCTGGTCCCAACCAGAGAGCTCATACCTCATAAATACAGACTCCTTACACAATGATTTAAGCAGGAGGAAAATGCCTTTTAATGGCAAAGTAAGTTAATATAGGGGGATAGTCGTGCTTGCATACACAGCCATTGTTGCAAGAACAGGGAAATGAAATGCCCATGTGACCTTTTTTTAACACCTAAATATTTCTAGGGATTGCCCCTGGAGCTGCTGACAACTGCAGTGAAAACTTTACAAAAATGTGTTTCACAGAATGAACGTCGCTGGGGGAAGATTTGAGTTTTTAAATATCTTTTTCAAGCTGTCAACCATCTGGGGAAATAACTCCCAAATCCAGCTTGAGATCACAGCTGGGCTAAGGAAATATGTCTAGTCATTAGGAGCCCTGTGGTATATAGGTATGTGACTGCAGCCTGAGCAATGAACCCTGCCACATACCTGCCTCCACCTAGTAAGTACCTCCAAGTGGAGAAAGATCATTCTGAAGGCACTGAGCCCTTTGACCAACCAAAGAAATGATGGCTCTTATTTTCCCAAATTGTCCTAGCCACTTAATCACATGGATTGCTTTTCTTTCCCTGTTCATTTATTCAAAGCAAAATGCTAGACAAATAGTCCTTGAATTGATGACATGATCAGGGAATGAGCCAACTAAACCACAAAGACTAACATTTGCAGTTGTTTCTCACCACACTAATAACAACTTATGTAAAAATCTCAAGCTTTCAAATTCTAAAATAGCCAGGGAAGGAGTTACATTGAGTAGGAAAGAGCTTTCTGGAGCTCTGCATTTTGGAGTGAGATATCCTACTAATAATAAACCGATCGGTTAAGTAGTCACTCAACAACCCAATCAATCATTCCTAACACACTGCACTAACTCTGTCCCGGACTCTGTGCACTTCCCATGGATTATCTCATTTAATCCTCACAATGACCCTTTGAAGTGAGTTCTCTTATTTATCCCCATTTTACAGATGGGGAAATGAAGTGAAGTCATTTCGAACTTGAGCAATCTGGCTCCAGAGTCCACACCTTAACCCTACACTATGGAGAGTAAGAGCTCAGCTGGCTTCTACCCATGAAGTCAGAAGTCTCAACACTCAGCCCAGGTGGGACAATAAAGTATCAAGACTGACTCCACAAATCACATGCAACCCTGGCCCGCTTATTTAAATCACACATCATATATCCATGCAGGAAAGGTTTGCAGGGGCCCTGAACTTGAATGGAAAATCATACTGCTTTGGACTTGCTCCTGACCAAGAAAATAGGTGCCTTAGGTGTGCTGCAAGTGAGAAGCAGGAGAGGGGAAAGGAAAGTTGTCTCCTGTGAAATCCCCCTTCTGGATGTCAGGGAATTAGTCAGGCTGACTAAACAGACCTTTATTATAGCTCATCTGAGCTTCCTAACCAACCAGTAAAGAAAAAAAAAAAAAACAGAAATTTCTGTGTTGTGAACCCTTTGTGTGGTCATCAAATACACATGTATCCAAATGTGTATTTAGAGACACAGATTTTTGATCCATGTACATTCAAACGCACAATTCCCTAGATTGTGCTTTAAAAAAATCACATATAGGGGGTGGCACCTGTGGCTCAATGAGTAAGGCGCCGGCCCCATATGCCGGAGGTGGCGGGTTCAAACCCACCCAAACTGGCCAAAAACTGCAAAAAAAAAAAAAATCACACATGCACACCCTGTCGGGCTGGCACAAATTTTATGCACACAGATCACAAAATGGATGCACTGGAGAATAAATTTGTTTTAAAAATAGAGATTTGGGGGATGTTGGGTATAACTAGACATTTTGTGGGTACGTATGTATGTCAAACTTATCAAACTGTATACTTCAAACATTGCAGTTTACTAGGTGACAAGTATGCCTCAGTAAAGCTCAAAACAAAGAGGGAGAAGAAAAGAAAGAAAGAGAGATTCTCTAGACCTTGCCACCCCAATGGGTCCTGAAGTCATTACTACAGAGAACTTAGGAATTTCCCCCAAAGAACCTGAGCACCCACATGGCTTTTTGACAGATCATTTTTATATATCCACACCATCCTGTCTTTCTTGTGCATCCTGGTTTTTCTCGGGGAAAAGGAAAACAGCAAAGGGCTGACATATTTTTGGAACCTCTGTCAGGTCTGGAAGCACATGTACATGGGGAATTGAGCTTTCTGATTGCTATTCTTTGACCATCACTACAAAGTTAAATACAGATTTACAGCAGCCATCAAGAAAACTGGTTTTTGGGCAGCGCCTGTAGCTCAAAGGAGTAGGGCCCTGGCCCCTTATGCTGGAGGTGGCAGGTTAAAACCTAGCCATGGCCAAAAACTGCAAAAACAAAAAAAAAAAGAAAGAAAACTGGTTTCAAGGAGTCAAACTCAAATTGGCCTAAAATAGTTTTGTACCTTTCAGGGCATTTGACCTGCATTTTGGCTCTTGCTGGTTAACTGTGGGGGGAACTGAGAAAATTCCTCCTTCCTCTTGAAAACATAATTGTGTTTTGAGGGAAGAAAGCTCTCTTAAGACTTGGGTCCCAACATAGGTCTTGTGACCTGGAAAGGACCCCATCCATCATAGCTTGGTCTCAACACAGACAACCTGGATTTGGAGACAACCCAAGGCATTTTGTAACAGCCCTGGCCTCAGTGGGGGTGTTATCTGCCAGCTCAGCCTGCACTGGAATGACCTTCATGGGGTCTGGAGGATTTAGGGTGCAATGCCTGCCTCTCACCCTTCTTTGACCTCTCCTTCACAGCCCCTGCAAGCTTCCCTCCACACTTTCCTTGCTAGTGGGAACAGGAGCTATGAATGGGGAGGGGTGCCACCATTCCTACAGCCATCTAGGTAAGTTGCAGATCCCATATGGACCCCCCATTTTGCCCTTCTAACACCAAATCACAGCTGCCTACTCCGAACAGTTGACAGCCCCACAAAGCCAGGGGCTCTGCCCCTAATACCTGCTGCTTGCCTCTCCAGATTCCAGATCCCTTCATAACAAGTCTTAAGAACCATTAAATCCCTCCTACCACCCACAATAAAATGAATCCACATATATTCAGGTATCTAAAGAACAGAAGTGACTCATGACAAACCAAAACAAGTTCTTTCTCTAGGGGAGAAATAGAAGATACTCCCACCCAATCTGTGGTTATGGGTGGCTAGTTCCAATGCCATTGTCAAGCCTGGAAATGCCAAAATCAGGGCCCGGATTTTGAACAACATGGGTCTGACATTTACACAATCTATCTGGCAATGGCCCCACCTCTACACCAAACTGCAGCCACCTTCTTCCAAATAATTTATGTGCTCTGTGAGCTTCACAACTCCCCTCCCCAGAGTCATCTAAGTCCTGGGACAGCCAATGGCATAGATAGGCTACTCCATTTTTGTTTTAACAAGGCCAACTTTGCTTGTGAATGTGGTCTGGGGTCAGTAGTTACTGAAACAATTAGGAAGGCATCCAGAAAGTCCAAGCCCAGCAACTTTGCCACATGCCTAGCTGCCAGTTGGGATATATCTAAAAGGTGAAAGAAACTGAACAAACAGAAAAGGTGGCCCCAAAAAGGGTGGCCCAGGTCCGTACCAGAGCCTATCTTCCTATTAAGCAATGGGCACTGCCTTCTCAAATGTTGAGAATGTGGCCATCTATGGTTTGACAAGCTTTTTTCTAACTGGGTTGTGCACATATGTTCACAAAGCCAGTGAATTAGCACAAACAGCAATAAGCATTACTAAGGCTTCGGTTTTGTACCCTGGGGTGGAAGTTTGTGCCCACTTTGCTAGAATCCTTAAAGCACGAAGTTCTAGCAGGAAACCCCTGCAGATTCATACAAAAGAGCACGCAGCCCCAGGCGTTGGTTCCTGGGTGTGGCACTTACCTTGTGGTTCTGGTAGGAAGTGACCGCAATAAACGCCGTCTCCGGAAAGACGTGAGTGCAGAACGCTGTATTTTTTGAGCCAAATCCATTATTTTCATCCGCTTTCACGATGTGTAATCTGGGCTGGTATTTGTGCATGGAATTTAGAATAATCTAAAAACAATAAAGAAAATGAGATTGTAGGAAAATCAAAACTCTCTTTGTTTCTAGATAAAATCCTGCTCCCCACCCCCTTCAAATTAGCCTCTATAATGATAGATTCAAAAAATAGATTTTTTTCCCCTCCTGTTTTGAAAAGGAGCCAGTGATTTCATTAAAAAGAAACATTTCAAAAATGACAATTTCCAACCAAAAAAGCCAAGGTAATATTCCAGGAATCTACCCAAGGCACACAGGGCAGTAAATCAGAATTCTTAATAAAGTTTGCTTAATAAATTAACTCCCTGCGTTAGGCCACTTCCCACCCCCAACAAGAGCTGAGCAAGTCTGGCACAAGATATCAGAGTTAGGGGAAGCCTGGGCGGCAATTTAGGAATGGGGAGAGGAGGGAGAAACAAACAAATAAATAAATGTACAAATACCCCGTCCCCCCCACCCAAAAAAAAAACAATCTCCAAGGGATGGAGGGAAGAGACTAAATATTTGCAAAACCGGAGGAAAATCACCAGTTCGTTCATGGCCTTTTTCTGAGACTTTGAGTGCTATAGACTTCAAATCTTGGCTCTTTGGAGAACAAGCAAGGTGGAGTTAATGAAAAAAAGTATATGAGGGGGCGTCTGGCCTCAAAAGATGGGGAGACGTGGGGAGGAAGCACCTGCCCCCCACCTCCACCCATCAAAGAAGGGGTGGGTTTCCCAGGAGGCTCCCTTTCCCCAACTTTACCAACATTTCAGGAGTTACAAGGAGAATTATCTGCAGGCTTGGCCCCAGACAGAACTGCGCCATCTGCTTTTGGGGGGAATAATCTCCTTGTTCTTCCCTATCTTTCTCTTGTTAGGGGAGCGCCGGGGCCAAGCCGGGTCTTAACTGCTGTGGCCCTGCTGTTGTTCTTACAACCAGCGGTATCATTTTTAGGAGGACCTCGGGGCCAGGACTATTCACAGGAAAAGTGGGTTTGTCGTTCTGGTGACGCCTGGTTTGGAGACTCCTGGGAGGCGGTTAACTCTGATATTTACTAAAATGCTCTGATAGCTCCCACCGAATGGGGGGCTGTGCCGCGTTTAAGAGCCTGAAAATCTGAGCTTTTTCCTCCAGGACCGCAACCTGGAGCGGCCGGAGATTGTCTCCGTGTCTTTGATTATTTGCATTGATGACCCTGGGGCAGGATTCTGGGACCAACCCTTGAGACCCGAGCTGGGGGAGGGGAGCAGCTGCCGGCCGGGGGAGGGGAGAGAAAGGGAGGCCTAGGGGCTGCCCGACCCCGGCCGGCCGGTGCGACTCTAATCTCCGGCCGCCGTGGCCCGGCCGCAGATAGCGACGCCGACCGGGGTGGCGTGGCGACAGAGAGACGCAGTGAGGCCCCGCCGGCAGCCACAGCCCCCCGGCCGGCGCGGCCATCCTCCCGGCTTAGTCAAATTGCTTTGACGGCTGGGGACAGTGTGGAGACATCAGCGCGAGGACGATCTAATGGGTACTAATTTCATTAGGGCGGCTCTGGATTAAAAATCTGGAGTTTGGGGTGGAAATTCGCCTTCGCCAGCTGGGGCAGTTCCGAGCAGCTCCAAACACCTGAAATTTGCAGGGGTGCTCCGTGTATTTGGTGACAGGGCATCCACCCCAGAGTCACCCCAAAGGCATACCCAGAGGAACCAGGGTTAGGAGCTGAAAGGAGGCCAGGCACAGTCCCAATCTCCAGACCCGAGGTTCCATCGAGGCCCTTGCAAGGGTCCCACCCTCCACAAGGAAGCCCCTGAGAGATGCATGTGGGACCTTTACAAAAAGACCCTGCTTTTCCCTGGTGCTTCAAGCTAAAGTATATGTTGAGTACCAGCACACACACTCCAAACGCTGGTTGGCCCCTGCCCACAAAAACCCCATGCACCAGCTGGGAAGCGCAAGCAAGAAGGATGCTGCGTACAAAACAGGTTCATGCAGCAAGGACGTTTTCTGCCCCCTCTTCGGAGCACAGACAGGGAATAGGGCTTTCTTATCGTTGCCATCCACATGCTGAGAGCCACATGAAGCCATCAGTGGAGAGCCCAGAGGTCCTCTTCCCACCCCAGATTCCAGTGGGTTCAGTGCTTTAGCCCTAAGACCCTAAGGGAGATCTTATTTGGACCTTCACAAACGGTCCTTCCTCTTCGCCAAATCCATTCCCATGCAGTCCCTTCCATAGCCTAACTGGGGGACATGTGTCTGTTGCTCCTCTGTGGAGCATTCTGGCGGGACAGGAAACAATTTCTGGAATTAGAGAGAAATAGCCTCAAATCTCTGTTCCTAAATACAACCTGTATGACATTGGCCAACTCACCTCACCTCTTCTGGACTCTCCTTTGCAAAGACTGTCCCTTTCTGTCCTGCTCTCTAGGCGGCCATGAAGATCAAATGCCCTAAGATGAATGAGCCCACTTGCATGGAGGAATTCCCAAGCTAAAGGTTCTAAAGGCTGAATTCAGAGACTATATTCAGGTCTGGTGATTAATTATTTCCAGGAAAATGATTTAGGGACATTTTCCCCCAAATCCAAAAATTGGTGTTTTGTTCTGTTTTTCTGTGGGGGAAGAGAGGTAATAACCTACTGAGAATCCAGTAAAAGCTACACATTTTCTTGGAGGAGGGTTGTGAGGGAGTGCTACTGATTGAATATTCCACATTCAGTTTCAGAGCATTCATCAGGCTCTCCTCTCTGGACAATCCAGACTCCAGGATTACAACGCTGGCTTAGGTTTACTCACTCTGGGTACAGTGTGGGGAGGGAGAAGTCTGGATGTTTAAAAAAAAAAAATCTCAAACCTGTGAGTTCAGGCAACAAAAAAAAAATCTGCTCTGGAGTATCAAGCTTAAAAAGAGCACTGTCAACAGACTTCTCCTTTTGTGGCCTTACTCCCCATCTGTAAAAGAGGAGGTGGATGACTTGGGTTCTCCCTCCCACCTGGGACATCCCAGTAATAAGGCAAGACTTGACAGCGGGTAGGGACTACATATGGCTCCCACTGTGGTCTGGACTCTGTGCAGTCTGCATGGCTGTTTGCTGGACTAGGGTGTCCATGTTTTCGGCAAGACTGAAACATCCTTTCACCCCTAGCCATATTGGGTTCTCAGGCCCTGGTGTCCAGGCCTGGAATGAACAGTTTTAGTCGCTCAGGAAGGCCTATGGGACTCAGAGGGGCAGACATCTGACTAGGAGAACAGGGGAGACTGAGGAGGACGTAAAGAAAAAAAAGCAAAGGGAAAGCCAGATGAATAAGTGAAAGAAATAAGAGAAAATGGAAGAGAGAAGAGATGAGAAGGGAGAAGACAGAGGAAGAGGAAGGAAGTCCAGATCAAGACAACAGAGGAAGAAAGAGACCAAAAGAGAACAAAATAGACCAAAAAAACTAGGAGGCGCACTTGGGTATGAGCAGTCAAAAAAAGAAACCCAGTGAGAAGAAGGGAGTCAGACGGAGAGACAATGGGCGGTACTCCTGGAGCAGTACTCACATGCCCAAATGGGTCCAGGTGGTTGTTGGTGAGCTTGAGTTTCTGGAAGGAGACAAGCTGCCGCATCCAATGCGCCCCGGTGGCTGGGGAGTCCGGGTGCACGTACAGGCGACCCGGCATGGCAGGCTCCGCTTTGCCGGTCACAGACCTAGAGCAAGGAGAGGTGTGACTGGAGTCTCAGCACCTTCAGCGTCGCCCAGAGGTAGGACACTGAGGCAAGATCAATCAGGTACATACACCCACTGTGGGTTGCTGAGCTGGGAATGATCTGGAAATGGCCTGACCCTCCTGCAGTCTTCCTTAGACATCTGCAATTCCAGCTACCTCAGAGTCCCTGATGCCAGGGTCCAGGCAACCAATCCCCCAGCCCCATTTCTTTCTTCTTTCACCTATTCCTCCCCCAGGGCCGGAGCCGCCTGGGGCCTCGTAGCCTCTTGCTGCCCACAAACAATAAATAGGCAGGTTTCTAAAGTTCAAGATATACAATAAGTCTTGGAAACTCCTTGAGGACTTTCAAAGGGAGGTTTCCTTGTCAGACTTCTGCACTGTTGGCAGTGTGGAAGCAATCACCCAAAGAATGGGCCTCTCCTGTCCTGCTCGTTTAACTCAAATATCACGGGCGGACTTTGCAATTTCATAAAAGGCATGTTCAAAGCAGTTAACTCATAAAACATAACTGTAAATGGTTTTATGCCCCCAGAAATACCTAGAGCATTTGGTAACAATACCCCTTTTAAAAATCCACAACCCATGGAGTGCCTAGCAATAGATACAGGCACCTCATTTCCTTACAGCCTTAATTTTCTCATCTATAAAATGGGGGCAATAGCAGGAAGCAATGGAATAGGCACACAGAAGCCTCTGGCACACAATAAGAGCTCAAAAAAATGTTTATTGGTTCCATTTGAAGGCCAGGGTTCCATTTTCCTCCCTCCCTTTTCCATCTGCCACTCCAGCGCCTACCATTTATTATCTGCAAACTTGTATCTGTGGTCGTCGGCGGGAACAATGTCCATGAGGAGAATGTACTTCGTTTTGGGATTAAGGCCCGTCACCTTCACTTTGTAACTGGGAAACATCCTCCTAGGAGAGAGGGACAGAAGAAGAGAGGGAGGCAGGAATCAATGCCAATGTTTTGAAGAGTGTCCACAAATCTTAATGCAAGAAATAAAACGGTTCCTCCAGAAACATGGAAGGGAAAACTGGCCCCGCTCCGCTCTCACCAAGATCCATCCCGGGTTTCCCGTGCAGTTGCGAAGAGGAGAAGGGCTAAGGGAGGGGAGCGCGGCAGGCGGGCAACTGGAGGTATTGGAGGAGGAAAATAGAAACCGGAGGCCTGTGCTTCTGGAGACCTGTTTTCAAAGGAGCCTGAAAGGGACTCCCAATTTCAATTCTCGCTAAGTACTCTTTTCAGAGCCAGACATCTACTATTTGGGGGCGGAGCGGAGGCTTGCTAGGTACCAAGCTATCCGGGTGCTTCCGCCTGTCCTCCCACCGCGGGGCGGCTCGACCGACAAGTGTACACCAAGGTGTGTGCCCTAGGGACGCACCAGCTTCCTGTCCTGGCTCTGGTCCTCTGCCCCAGAGAGGAGGGAGAGCTGTGGTTCCCAGCATAATTAGGTTGGTGATTCCTGACACAGGTCTCTAGGAAGGGGTTATTCCCTAAATGCCACGTAATTTCTCCAAGGCGCCTGGCATTCTTCCTTTGAGGAGCTAAACTCTCTGGCCTTCAGCAAAGACATTCCAAATCCATCCGGATTTGATTTCGGAAAAAGTTGGGACCCGAACTAGTATCTGGTCGTTAGAAAGCTGGTGGCGCAGAACGGAACTGCGCCGCGGACCAGGCTACCTCTCCGCATCCTGGCGCGAACTCCAGATTCTTATTCCGATCTTGAGGAGTAAGCTCCAGAAGGCAAAGATTCTCAAGGTTGGCCTGAGGGGGGAAGGCCACATGGCTGGATCTTGGCTGGCTCAGCGATGGCGGGAACGGGTGTACAGAGGCCTCTGTTGAAGCCAGCTGAAGCCCTGTAGTGTTTATCTGCCTGAGCGAGCGCGCCTGGAGGTGGAGGCACAGGAGACTCCGCAGGCCTTTTATAGTTAAATCCTCTCCGCTCAGGCTAGGGAAGAAAGGAGCCTGGCTGTGTCTTTCCTTCCTGGGGGAATGAGAGGACCGCAGTTCCTTGGTATAAACAGTATGAGCCTCCTCGTTCACTCAAGCCTTGGGCCGAGCAGGGAGCAGACACTGTTTAATTTTAAATAATAATAAATGTCACTGTTGTCAGTTTATTGAGGGAGTCTTCAGCTGGAGAACCAGGGGGTGTCTGGAAAGGCAGCTCCACCCTCCCCCTTCACACAGTCGGTGGCTTGGGCCTACTGGCCTCTGGCTTCACACCACGCCTGCTCTGGGCAGACCTGGGCTTTTCGCCCTTCCAGCCAGTTCAGCACCCAACACCGGCAGAGTTGTGGCGAGGTCTGGGCACTCGTGCACACACTGAAACCCAGCTCTGCTCTGCTCTCTCACCTCCTCCCTCAGAATTCTAGCATTTCTAGCTAAAACTTCCCGCAGTTGAGCTTTTAAGATGAACTCCGGGGTGAGTGTCTTGGCCAAGCTGCGGTGTTTATCAGTGTCTGTATATAGAGCCCCACTGAGCCCTGGTTGAGTTTCAAAGGCTTCGCCTGCTTTCTATAAACACTGAAAGAGGTAGCAAAATGCGTTCAACAATTCAGAGTTTGGCTATTGGGTGGGACCCTGGAACCACTCCAAGGTCAGAGAGGTTGGAATGGGGGGTGGGAGGACAAGGTATCCAATCCAAGACCTATGAAACCCAAAGCCCTTCTCAAGTCTGTTTTCTCTGCCTTTCTCTTCTCTCTTTCTCTCATTACTAATCCATGCAGATAGCATGGCCTCCCAGGCTCTTTAGTCTTTTTATATACGAGGTGGAAGAAATGCCCAGTTTCCGGAGTTGAACATTTGGAGTATTTCTCGTACTCTGCTGAAGATCAATGGGAAAATTTTCCTTGTACCTCTTTAAAGAAAATCAGGCCAAACAAAATATATTCCGCTCTCTTTCTCTTTCTCTTTTATTCTATTCTCTTCTTTCTCTCTGTCCTTTCCCCTTTCACCATGTCCTTTCTCTCTGTACTCTGAAGCCACCTTTTCTTCTTCCTGTTTCCCACAGTTTCCCTGTGCTCCTCCTACACAACTAATCGCCTCACCTTCCAGCCTTGGTTATGATCATCTCTGTGCCCACTTCATGGAATTTCAGCCACAGTTCTCTTTCATGGAGAAACACCTTGATTCCTTCCATGCCCTGCAATAAGGAGACAAAAGTCACACCAAGCTCTGGCAGCAGTGGTTATTCCTTCCCTAAATGCCTGTAAAACACAGGGTGGGGAAAGTGCCCCGGCCCACTGCAGAGCTATCTGGGATCTGGAGCACCCGACAGCCTCTGCAAGGAATCCATCTGTAGGCGCAGTCCCAAAGGAGGTTTCTAGCAACCACTTGATCTCACAGTGGTGTGGTGTCTCCTAATGCCACCAACCACCAATGCAAGGCTACAGAATAATCATCAGTTTCCAGAGTGCTACAGAATGTCAGTAGAAAGGACCACGCTGAGGAAACATGGGGCCAATTTCAATCCACTTTAACCAAAGTATAGTTGGAAAAGAAAACCCGACTCAATCTAGAAAAACCCACTCAAGATACTCTTATGTGCACAGCTGGATGCTCACACACAAAGCATACAGATGTGCAAATACCGTACATGTGCTGTTTTTAGTCTCCCTCATGGCAGCTTCAAGTATGAACACACATGAAATTTTAAACTTAAAGATATTTATGTGATCATATGTTCTCATAGTCCAGAACACAAATGAAGTAATTCTCAATGTCTATATTAATAAACTTTCCTGATTCCCTCCACTTAGCTCTGTTACGTTTGAGTTATTTTGATCATGGGGCAGGGCAGAAGCCATTTAACATTTCTTTCTGCTTTCTACTAAAAGTTATTTCACAAAACAGATGCAAATATATATATATATACACCAAGTCTTCGTTTTGAAATAATTTGCAAACATCTTGAAAGTGGATTTGCTTTTTCTTAAAAGAAAAAAAAAAAGATTTCTGTAAGTTGCCCAAACTGGGCTTATGCTCTCTGCTTCTGCACAAATATCCATGCATTTTCTGGAAACACGAAGGCAAAGGAGAGAAGCTATGAAAAAGTCAAGAAGGACGTTGAAATCCCAAGGAAAGGTCTTCGCTAAGTTCAAGTATCTCTTCGGGTCAAGTCACCCTGTTCTGAGCCGTGTGCCACCCTATTTTAAAATGATCGGAGTCAACAAGGGCCTCCTTGAACACCCAATGTGCCGGCCACGGTTAGGTATCAGAGCGCAAGGCGAGGGTCCTCCCTCTGCTCAGGCACAGCTGGTAGCCAGGCGAGCCCGGGCCCATGGTGCCCTCTCCGAACAGCCCCGTGCGCTCCCAGCGGCCGGTGAGGGCGGGCGCGCCAGCCCTCCAGGCCTCAACCGACCGCAAGACAAATGGTGCGGCGCGCGGGTCCAGGCGGCGGCGCGGAGGAGGCAGGCGGAGGCGAAGGCTAGGAAAGATCTGAAGAGGGGTCAAGCCATCGCTCATGCCCGCCTGAAGCGGCCGCTGACCCGACCCTTATTAAGACGCTTGGGGCCGATTCTACACCTAGTGACGCAGGAAAGGAATTATTTGAGCATTAGCTGACCCCGAACAGCCAGATAATTGAGGTTTCTCCCACCATTTAAATAAATTTCAAAAATCCTCTGGCCATAAAGATAATCATCACAATAAAGTGGATGGGAATATACTGGTCCTCGAGGCAACAGGTCAGAGAAAGGTGGCATTGAGTGGGAATAAAAAGGAAAGGAGATAATAATGGGCAGTGGGAGTGGGCTTTTTGTTTTCTTGGTCCCAGAGTCTCTGCAAAGGGCCCCCTCGTGTATCGATAGCTCTTCTTACCTGCTGGGTGAAGGCAGCCTGAGGAGACGACGGGGACTTGCTGGGGGCCCCTAGTGCGCTCTCTGGTTTTGAATCACAGGGCAGGTCTTTTGAGTCAGGCTTCAGAGGCGTGTGCGCCAGGCCAAAGCCCTCGTCTGCGTCGGCCATGGTACACCAGGCGCCCTGCGCCCAGGCGAGGTTCTGCTCTGAAGAGGCGAAGCAGGGAGAGAGAGAGACAGAGACAGAGAAAGAGAGAGAGAGAGAAAGGTTGGAGAGCTCAGTTCTAACAAGAGGGAGCTGTTTGGCCCCAAATTTCCAGCTGCCAGCACCTCCTTTCCCAAATGAAGAAGGCTTCTGAAGGTTCTATTATTATTATCATTACTGTTACTTTATGACCGTGGCAACCTCTTGCAAAAGACCCGCGTCAGACCCTGAGGAGACGAAGCCCCCATCTCCTCTGCTCCGGCTTTCTGTGATAAGCAAGCTGCCAGTCAAATTTGTCTGGACTTCTGGAAGAGCCAATAAAGATAAGGCGTTGGTATTTTTGGAAGTCATTGGGTAGAAACCAAAAACAAAACAAAACAAAAACCTAGTGTCCTTAGGAGAATTTTTTTTTCTTGGTCAAATTACAGAGGACTATTAGAGTGTCTTTTATTAAACCTCAGCAGAGGAATCGTTTTCTGCAGCAGGCCAATGTCTGAAATAACCCGCCTCTTGCAAAATCAAAAACATAGGTCAGGAAAGATGCGCAGATTGAGACACAAGGTTCAAAACAGAATTCATATATATCTTTTATCAGTTACAGGCCTTAAAAGTAAAAGTCCTTTAAAATTAAAAGTCCTTTCCTTTCCGCCAACCTTAAAGATGATCTTTTACAAAATAAAAATAGCTGAACAGATGGGGAAAGCGGCCGTGCAACGGTCGTAAGGGAGGTTCGAGACTGGGTGCCCCCCACCCGGCAAATACTCTACAATTGTCTGAGGTGACAGGCATTTTGTCTAGCGACCAGGCCGAGGGGAGCTTCTCCGAGCTTCAGTCAAGCCGGACTCGCTGAAACTGAAGGCCCAGGCTGGGGCCTGGAGAGGACAAAACCAGGCTCAGACAAAACCTCCCGGCTACAGGCACCGAATCAACCACCTGGGTGCCCCGCAACGCTCAGCACCACCTAGGTTCGCAGGGTGCGAGGTAGTAACACACAAACAGCTGCAGCATGATTCAAGGTAGCTCAAAGGAGCCTGTCTCCTGCTCTCTGATCTCCTTCCAATGTCCTTTCTGTTTTCAAACAGGAACCCCCCCCAAAAAAATTCAAAAGGATTTAAGAAACGGGCACAAGCTGTGGTCCCCAAAATTTGCCGATCAAGCAAAAGGCTGGATCCCACTCTGGTCTGCAGTGACTGGAGATCGAGAAATGAAGCCGAGAGGACAGCTTTGGAGGCCCGACTCCTAAGCAGCTTTCCTCACGTCGCCCTTAGGGTTTCGGGGAGGCAGTGATGTGAGCCCCGCAGCCTACTCACAACAAAAGAAAGCAGGGCTGGCGCCCCCATATGCTCCCATTCACTGCCGGCCATGGGGAGAAGCTCAGCCGGCTCTCTCGCCTGAGTCCCCGGGAGTCCGCGCTGGCAGAGGCGAACAAGATGCGGTTTGACAGAACCAGGCCGTGTGTCCTGCAAACCTCAGCGCCGCTTCCCATGCCAGGGCCGCCTCCCGGACTCCACTTGCTGAGGATCTCCGGGCCGCTCAAAATCTCTGCAAGCCGGGCTCTGCACAGCGCAAGGCACGGCTGGAGTCCGCCATTCGCGCCGCCCTCGGCCAACTCGGTCAGCCGGTCCCTCCCGAGCCTCCCGGGCCGTGCGCGGGGCCGGTTACCTCGCTCCGTGAAGCCGGTGCATTCACCACATCCCCTCTTGCTCCTAGCAGGGAAGCTGGCGGCGAGGCGGCGGGGCAGGCATGGTGGCTTCGGGTTTAGGCGGGGGACTGCTTGCCCAGACTAGCGGCTACTGCTGCCTACAGGGGCGCACCCACCGCTGGAGCCTCGGCTGCGACTGCCCACCTCCAACACACACCTCCTCCGCTTTGCGCTCGCTCTTCTTAAATATTTCCAAGTTGGTAGGCGCCAGAAGGGCTCCAAAGAACAAAAAACAGCAGCCTCCGGGTGCACCGCCACCATATAATCTCAGTGCCCCGTTCCTCCCTAGCACCCCCAGGAAGGGTAAATTGGAATACAAGAGCCCTGCGAATGGTCAAAGTCCTTTCTGAGCGTTGCTTTCGGGTTACACTTCCTGAATTTGAGGTAAGAGTCTCAGTCTCTCTCTCTCTCTCTCTCTCTCTGAAATACAAGCCAAGTCTGCTGAGCACAGTGACGTTAGGTTGCCTTGATGCTCGCAAAGTACTGAAATCGCCTATCCAGTTAGCTCTGACTGCACTCTGCACACCTCTCTCTCTCCCCCTTTTCTCCCTTCCCCCCTCCTTTTCCAATAGATTTTCCAAACACTCAAATCCCAACAGTGACTCTCCAACTCAGAAACCAAGACTTGTGATCACTCCGTCCTCTCCACCTCGCTTCCAACCTCCATCCATCTCTGCTCCTCTGAGCAAGCGATGGCTGCAAAAACTCCAGTACAAATCGGTACGAATCATGGTAAACGTGCTCGGTACTTCTGCCCATAACCTAATCTCCGTGATTCAGGCAGGACAGTGCAGAGAACCCAGTCTGAATGCGCTAGGCGAGCACACACGCCCACGGCCCCTACAGCCTCTAAGCCTCCCGCATTCTCCCTCCAATGCTGACCTCCAGCCAGAGAGCTTCGTGACCCCGCCTGGCCGTCGCTCGCTGCTCTGACATCTCCCCTCGTCCCCCACTCATTGCCCCCACTCTCCCACTCTCAAGAACTCTAGGATGAAGGTGGGTCAGGATGAGGACCGAGATCAAAGTTGCCAAGAAATCGCTGTGGGCCCCCAGCCCCCACCTACTTGAGCCACCAGACCTCCCTTGCTCCAGGTGTACACAAGGCAGTGCCCAGTTTATTAAAATAATCAAACAGTCATTGGGGACTGGCGAGAGTTTTCTCCACTCGCTCCTTTCCCTGCCCTTCCCCTCTCTGAAATGTATTATTTTGAGGGTGGGTTGAAGAGGTCAATAAAAGCATAAACACAGTCAGCAGGTCTCAGTTTGAGTAGACCCAGATTGGGATATCAACATATTGGTGCTTAGAATAAATGTCAGGAGTCCCCCTCTGTTTCCCAATTTCGCCTCCTGTATCCCTTTCACCCTGATCTTTTCTGGGGCTGTGATTAGAGACTTGGGCCTGCAAACCAAGGTCTGGAGAGATGAATGAAGGGAGGAGAAATGTCCCAGGGACCAGCAGTGGATATAACCCTGTATAGCTGCTCGGCTAAAATCCCAGGCCAGGCCATCTGCAATATGCCAAAGTGAATTGTCCAACCGTAAATGTGAAGCAACCAGGGAGAAAACCAAACCTCCTTTGCTACAGTTCTCACTTCACCTTCCAGGTTTGTTTTCAGACAGATCTTTGTCAAGTCGATTTATTTATTTGTAAAAACACCCTCACCCTCCAAGTCAGCTTAGAAAGACTTTGGGTTTGCTATCAAGGCCACCCCAGGTCGAAGACAAAAAAACAAATATGGCATCAGGATAGGCTTGAATCTCTATATCTCTGGTAGAAGGAAGGGGAAATCCAGAAAGACCTCTCCAATCCCTTTAAATTCTCTGAGATTTGTGGATAAAATTAATTCCCATAAATAACCTGCAGAACCCTCCAGAGAGAGACAATCTGGACTCCTCCAAGTAACAGCCCAGCCAAATTTACTTAGTTCAGGGAGCTGAGATGGTTGAAAGACAACCATAGATCGGGATTTTTAAACCTTTGAGGAGAATCCATTTCTGCCAGGCGACTCACGAAGGCATTCTTATTTTGCTTGAAAAGCAGATACACCAGGGTGGGGAGTCAGCAGGACCAAGATGGGGTGGGAAGCAAAGGAGTGGTGGGCAGGAAAAGTGCAAAGAGAAACTTACCCCCCCTCCCCCCACTGAGTTCACCAGCGCAACACTCACCTCCAAAAATCCCACCTCTTCTTTCCAGGGTAGAAGCCAGGAGTGTTCCTGGCTGGGGAGGAGGGTTCAGGTGAAGACTTTGAAAAAGAGCCCCCAAAAGAGACCCCTGTAGGCCAGACTTTCTTCCAGCCTCTGTTAAGACAGCGCCTCCCAGCTCGAAGTTGGTTTGTGGTCTCCGTCAAATTAAATATTACTGTTTATTACCAGGCATACCCCAATAAAATAAAGAGGCAACCAGGCGATACCGACTGTCTCACCAGCCGCTGCACCTATAGGACTTGGAGACGTCACGAGTCACGCAACCCGGCCGCACGCTGTCACGCTTGACTAGGGGGCAGCGGCGGGAGGTTAATTTCTCTCCGTCTTCGCCTATCAGTCCCGGGTCTGAGCAGGCTCAAGTCCGGGACGCCTCGGCCCAGGAAATAAATAAAGAGATAAACAAACCCAGGATTCTCAGGGGGGAATGGGGGTGGAGAACATAAGACCCAACTAAAGCCAAGATCGATTTTCTTAGAGAGGGGGAAAAGAGGGAGCAGCTAGGCACAGTCCACCCCAGACCCGGATTGGAAGGAAACCAAGTTGTTCTGGGAGAAATGAAATCTCTTGCAGGAGGCATGGGATTCTTATTATTTTAAAATTATCCCCCCCACCCCGCCTCCGAGGAGTAGGTCTTAGCAGATGAATATCGAGGCTCCGTGTTAGCTGGTTTTGTGTGGGACGGAATAACTCAGTGCTCCTTCTCCGACCTGCATAGAAATAATTACTGGGCCATTGCGAAGGGGAAACAAGACAGACATTCAGAGGGAGAGAGTTGTTCTCAATGTTTCTTGCTGAGAGAAAGACCATTCTGCGAAGGCTCCCGAAGCCAGGTCCGGGAATGCAATTCGTCTCAGAGTGGCCCGGCGGTGGGGGGGCGGGGTGCTAGTGGGTGGTGGAGTGGGTGGGGGGGGGAAGGCTGATTTCTTCAGAGAAAAATTACGGCACGGCGGCCTGCAGAGAGAGACGAGGTACTTGGTTTTGTTTCCTAATAACGACAACTATTATTTTCAGTCTCATCAATGGGCATAATTTCTAAGTAACCTTTGGGGCGCAGCTGGGAACTCAGTAGGTTCAATTGCAAAACATACAGCATAGACGCCCCTGGCGGCGCCGAGAGAAGAGCTAGGCCTGCCCAGCGCAGAGGCAGAGAGCACCCGGCCTTCGGGAAGGGTAAGTTCCTCGGCAAGGGGCCCAGGGGGAGCTGGACATCCGAATCTGGACTTGCCCCCTGCTTCGGGGTTCCATCCAGGGTTACTCGCGCCCTCAGCCCCCAGGGCTTTCCGAAGCCTGGCCTGGCTCCAGGCCTGGACTGGAGCGGCAGCGAAATGCGGAGGGACGCAGTCAGCCCATCAGCTGTAGGAGCCAAGGTCAGGCCCGCGGGGACAGCGCGGGCAGTGGCTCTCAGCGCCGGCCGTGGGCGCCAGGGCCAGACGGGCCGCTGACCCCGCTGTTTCCAGAGCGCGGAACCCGCGTCCTTCTTCTCCGCCAGGCCGCAGTGGCTTCCCCCAGCTTCGCTTTCGTTTCCCAGGTTATTAATAACTATCTTCCCCCTTAAAACTGAGGCTCAAGTTCGTTGTCGCGTTTGTTCCCAGATGTCAAGGACTCAATCCCAAATCTTTCGCCCAAACCCGGTTTAAAGAGATGGGTTCCTAGATGACCTCTGAGCTCACGTGGGCCGGAAAACGGAGGCCTGAGCCTGACCGCCCCGCCGGGGCTGGGAAGGAAAGACCGACCTCCCAGCGCAGCCGGGTTGTTTCCATTTGGCTCCCTTCTCTCGAATCCCGACACGGCCCCTCGGCCACCTGGACCAGCTCACAAAGGGTTTTGCAAACCCAGCTTCTGCAGACGTTCCAGAGCCCGCACCACTCGTGAATAAGCTAAAGACCTGCCCTCGATTTCAGATTCCCCATTCTTTTCCCTAATAATTCGGGCAGTAACCCCCAGAGCTGGCTACAGCTGGCACCACGGCTGTCCTTTCTGAGAACTGCCGCTTTCCCCGACTGGATCCCAGTTCGAGTTTTCTCTCAAAGTGTGTTTTTCTCATTTTGCAAAATTCCTACTCTAATTTTATTACCGCACGAGAGGAGGGAGTAGAGGTTCCTATTTTTAAAAGTCAAAACCAAATTAAAAGAGCAATTGCTGTTGATTTTTATTCTTCACTTTCTCCTTCCATTTTTTAAAACAGTCACCTCCAAGACTACCTTACTGCTTATTTTTTTTTCCCCAAAAGACAACTAGCTTAAAAATACACCTGTTTTTCTTTCGATGTGTCCCCACTTGACCCAGGCACTACTTGGGGAGGGGGCAAAAAGTAGAGAATTGTGGAGGTGGCTGAGAAAATTAATAAGAATTATAATGACAATAGTAATGATGACAAAACTAAACTTTGACCAACTCAGTTTCAAAAAAAAAAAAAAAGGTCAATCTGAGGCTGAGAAATTCTCTCCTTCCTCAGGGGGTCACTTTCCCTCTCATCTAGTTAAATCTGGCGCGATTATATTTTTTCCAGGAACACGGTATCTCTCTTTCCAATATTTTATTTAGCTCTCAGTCCCCCCCCCTCCTTTTTGACAAAAGTGTGTGAGATGATTACTGGGTGTTATTATTATCATTGTTGAATATCCCAAATCTTACTCCAATACTTCCACCAGGAATTATTATCACTTTTATCCTTATTCATGTCAGTGTTGCTTCATGTGGGGGAACTATTCCTCCCACAATCCCCAAGTTTAGGAAATCAGAATTCTTTTTTTCCATTCAGGGTAATGAAATAAGAAATGGAAGGAGTAGCATTCTAGGCACCCAGTTGAGAGGATTCCATGCTAAGGATTTGCACAGTCTAGAAAGCTGGAAGAGAGTGGCAGTAGGATATACCAAAGCAACTACTCTTGCCGACCCTGTGTAGAACAGTGAGGGTCCTAGTCGGGAGAACCTGTAGCCTCTGGAGCCACACTGTGCCTGAGAATTGCCACCAAGTCAGTGGCCCTGATAGGCACTGATAGGCCTCCCCATGTAGTTCCCAAGTCTACACCATCAGTGTTCCCCCAAAATACGGACTAAAAATATATCAAATTCCAGAGCTCTAAGCCTGTAAGATAGAGACTTAGACTAATACTTTTAAATCTGGGTGCAGGTGAGGGACTTGTCTGGATAAACTCTCCCTCAACTAAAGGGTGCATTGGAAACTTAGGAGCTGCTGCTTTCCAAGTCTCTGGAAAGACAAATTTTCTTTGGCAAACAGAACGGTGTCGCACTGTCGACAGGGCAGACTATTTTTCTTGTTCCCTCCTGGGGGGTGGGGGGAGAGAAAAGAAAGCAAGCAAGAAAGGGAAATTAAATCCACACGTGTTAAGCGCACTCAAAAGGCCAGATTCAAAACCAGAGACTAAAACTGTGACTCCAGTTCTGGCTGCCCGTGGGCCTCTTTCCAGCCAGTCCAGCCCTGCAGAGCAAGGCATCCCCACTGGAGATAATTCGATCCCATGTTTTATAAAGCCTTTTATTTAAGGTGCAGGGGCATAGGTCTCTTTCAGAGTCTATGCTACAGAGATTCAAAACTCATAGCTGCAACAAAAACCAAGAAGATGGCAATTATGGTAATAATTGTCCTCTCTGTGAAATCTCAGCTTGAGATCTTCTGAATCTACCCAATGATTAGGGCAACATTCAGGCTATGGTCAAACTGAGTAAGGCCATTGATTTTGGAAATTCCTAAATCTGGTTAGGCTTTCAGACTTGGGGCTGCCTGGGTCAAAAGAATCTAAAACACTGTTTTTATTGATGCTGGAATTGCCAGCTTAATCTGCGGGGCTAATATGTGCATCCTTCACACCTCTCTTTTGGGGAGTTATTTTCCGGAAAGAAAGCTATAGGCCAGCTTCCAGAGGTGTTTTGGCTGCATGGGAGGGGTCAGAGGAGGCCACCCCACCGGGAGCTGCCAGTGAAAACTCTGGTAATGACCTGGAGGAGGTGAAGGGTGGTGGGTGGGAGCATGGGTGATGAGGGCAAACAAACCCCAAACTGGAAAGATCTGTCACTGAAAAGATTGCATGGTCGAGACCTCTAATTTTTCTTCCCCTTCATCTAGACTTCTCTGGTCCCATGGTGCTGGATTTCTGGCCTTTGGGGCAGAGGGACAGAAGAGTTTTGAATCCTGGACCCCAGTGCCTCAGTCCCCCACCCGAATCACATTTTTTTAAAAAAATTGCTGGGAGAAACAAGTGACAGAGGGTTAGTGCTAGAAAAATTCTTGGCAATTGTTTCCGAAAGCCTAAAATTTCCTGGCCACCATGGCAATTCCCAGCACCAGTCAAGGCTCTCAACAATGGGGCGCCCACCTGAAGACAATCTCAAATTTTGCTGCACATTCTGAGGCCTGGAAAGCACTTCCGCCAGACACTCTTGCCATTCGTAAGCCTTCTCAGAGAGTTTAACAGAGCAGGGATTTTAAAACATCCCCTCTTCATACACAAGGAGAAAACTGAAGTTTAGTACCAGGTAGGTTCTGGTCTCAAGCTGCCTTTTGGAGCCCAGAAGAATGATCTTGGAGATGTGTGTGCCAGCAAAGGGACACCTGAAATGCAACCTGCAACTTGCAGCCTCTGCAGGGGAGCATCTCAGCCTAGATGTGGCAAGTCTGTTCAAATCTGCTGCCCTACTCCATCTGTGTAGGAGGTTCCCTTCACCATCCAGGCAACCTTTAGCTTGCCTGGAGTAAGTTCTTGTAAATGGAAAGAGGAAAGTTGGGCACTAGAACTTGTGACATTGATGTCTACAAGGGCTTACTGAAGGAAAGAATAAATGCATACTTCCTCTTCTTTTAGATGCAAATTGTAGATACAATAGAAATAACATTAAACTAGTTTTTTTTTTTTTTTTGTAGCATTGCTTTCTTTTTACTCTAGAAAAAGGGTGGGAAAGTGTCCATTTTTCTTTTGGCATTTGGACAGGAGGCTGACAATGCAGGCTGATTTTTTTTTTTTTTTTTTTTTTTTTTTTGCATCCAGTTTATCCAATTTGGAGACAGCAAACTCTGAGAAAGCACCAGGGCATTGCCCAACTTGGCAGACCAAGGGGTGAGGACAGAGGGCAATTGAGAGGTGTCCTTGTCCCTGGTGCGGGGGCAGAGCCTTGTGGCCACGGGCTGGAAGCGACTTCTCTTCTGGGTTCCCCCAGCTTTGTTCCACTCTGCAGCCAACCCCAACCATACTCATCTTGGAACTGATCAGGGAAGGCAAAACTTTGCCTCTCTTACCTCACTTCCCATGTGGCATGTAATGTCCCCCAAAGCTCCTGGCTGTTTCTGGGGTGCCCTCATCCATTCCTCTGCCTTTGGAGAGCTTGAAAGCAGCCTGCAGAGATCCCCTTCCCTAACCGGAACCCCCATCTGCTTCTTTCCCATACATTTTTGCACTAACATTTTCGGAAGAGTCTTGCTTGTGTCTGCACAGCCACCAAGAGAGAAATGTGGGTATGTAAGGCTCACAAACCTGTTGGCATTTGAGGTGCAATAATCGCTAACATTTAATAACATTTACTGCAGGCCCGGCAAGAACTGGTGTAACATGGTTCCACTCACACATGTAGCTGTAAATAGCTCAATGAGGAGGAGACTCAATTCTCCCCAACTTTACAGAAGAGGTTTCTGGAGCTTTGATGGGATTTGAACCCAGACATCTGACTACGGAGCCCAGAAGCTCCTCTCTCTTGGCCAGGGCTTCTCTTCCAAGCCAGGGACGAATAATGGGGAACAGGCCTGTTGGGGTGTGGGTGTAAAGGGCACTTTCTAAGCGTGTAAAAGCACCCCCAGCCGACACTGCAGTCAAGGGCTCCTTGAGTCCTGGGGCAAAGGCTCGGGTTTCTTCTGATTCTTCCCCTGTCCCATCCCACTGAGGAAGCCCAGGGACCCAGAAGAGCCGGCCTCCCTGGTTTGTCGCGACCGGCGGGAGGATCGGAAGATGCGTCGTTCTGCTTTCCAGCCTCCCCGGTCTCTCCTCAAGTTTGGCCCCTGGTCATCACAGCCTCCATCCAGTACACACTGTCCCCTGGAGGGAGGGAGAGGGGTGTGATGGAGAGGCAGGAGAAGATGTGCCTAGCTTCGTTTTTTTTTTTAAAACAAATATGCTCAGCGAGGGTGAGAGCTCTCGGGGAAGAGGTCAAACAGCCTCTTGTGGAAACGCACCCTGCTCCTCGCCTTTCCCTTGTCTTGGGTGCCTTTAGGTAGTGCCAAAAAAAAAAATACAAAAAAAAGAAAAGAACCCAGCGGCTTTCCCAGTGTGGGGGAGCTCGCCGTGGGCCGGCTGCTCTCCCACGCACGCACTGGGTTCTTAGCGACAGAAGGGCGCACACCAGGAGTCCCACTGCCTCAAGGTCCAGTATGTGTAAGTGTCCTGGGGAATGGGGGCAGTCACAGGATGGTCCCAGACCTCACAGAAGCTCCCCCAGACTCGGCCCAGTGGGATCTGCCCTGTCGCCGGTCCTGTGGCCTCCGCAGGCACAGGCCAGCCCTTCGCTTCCCGGCTTCTTAGACTCTTCCTCCCCCCGCCGGTTGGTCCAGGGCAGCCGCGCTGGCTGCCCCAAGACCAAGTTGGGAAAGGAAGGACTTCTTTAGAATGTGGGGGACTCTGAGATACAAAGCCCTCAGGTAATGCCTGAAGAGGGGTCCCCACTTTCTCGATTCCTTCACTTTCTCGATTCTCGAATCACTTTCTCGATTCTCCCCCTGTTCCCCTGCTTGGGGAGAGATCTTTGCAGGGACTGGGTCCTCTTACCCCCACCCCAACCCCCCTGCAAACCACACCCCCTCTGAGGCATCGTCACGTGATCCTGTCGTAGCTCTGGGACCCCCAGTTAGGTCCCTTCAACCCAACCTCGTGCCAGCAGCCAAACACCAGGATTCTCAGGGTCTCAGGTACCGCTCGGGACCAAGACTCTCCAGTGAATCTTGGAGAGTGCCCAGGCCGGCGGAGTCCAGCTCTTAGAAACAAGGGCCAGTCCTGCTGCTTCCCTGTCCCCACCCCACCCAGTCCCTATCTTCGCACAAAGCCAGAGGTTCCAGACTGCCCACCTGGAGACATGAGCTTGGTGTCTGCTGTTCCTGTGGATGAACATGACCTTACCCTTGAGTATTTATTGCTGCATGACTGTGTCTCTTGAGGAGGCAGCTTATGTGCTAGGGGGTGGTATGTGTGTGCCACTGTGTGTGCTTCTGTGAGCGAGTGCATTTCACAAATATTTATATATAAACTTTTTTGGCGGATCTTCTTACAAGAAAACACCTGTGAACCCATGGCATCTGGGACCTTATGTATGTGTGTGCGTGGTGTGACCTTGTGTGGGTCTCTGTGTCATTGTGGAAGGCACTGTGTGTGTGTGTGTGTGTGTGTGTATGTGTATGTGGGGAATTAGCTTGTAGGGCAGCCACCATTCAAACATCACCGTGGGTCAGATGGTTTCCTGGGCTCATAACCTACTGCTCAGCACCATCCCCCTTTTATTGGCCACTTTTATGATTATTATTTTACCCACAGCTCTAAGCAGAGGTCTCGGCCTCCTGGGAGGCAGCTGCAGTTTGCCATTCAGCCTGGGAAGCCAGTGGGACAATCTATAGGCAGCCTGGGCCTTGCGACTGCTCTATATTTGGAAACAAATTCCACACTCACTTCCTGGGAACTGGGTGAAAGGTTCCTAGGAGTGGAGGGGACAGTGTCTCTATCCCCCAGTGCTCAGGGGAAATCCTCACACTCTTGGTAAGTTGTAGTATCAGGGGCATGATCTATGCTGGGGCACAAACACGACAGAAATGCACACCTGATGGTGTCAGAGGCACGTCAGTTTCTTGTACAGGCAGAGTTCAGGATACGGATCACTGTACACAAGCACTGCTCACCTGTGGGCCCACAGAGCACTCCCACCCATGCTCTGCACATCGTCCCCTAGTCCCAGAGGACAGGAGTGTTGACTCTAAGCCCTAACCATGTTTACTTTCTGGAAGTCAGTTTCAAGAGATCAGATTCACCAGCCTGACTGCCCACAAGGTCTTACCCCTAGGCAGCATTTGACTTTGTCCCTCAAGTTCACAGACCTGGAGGGCTGCAGGGAGGGCCTGCACCTACAGCTCTGTAGATGCTGGAGTGACAGTGCCATGGCTGGCATGGTTGGAGACATCTGCTTGCTGCCAATCTTTCCTGGGTTGAAGAATCTTTCTCTGCTCCACTGAGCTGGTCCCTTTGCCAGCCACTGGCAGAAAGTGGCAGCAATGTCTGGCTGGGCCATCTATGCCCTGGTGGCACTGGAAGGAAAGTGGCTCCCTTGCCTTGGCTGGCCTGATCCCTCACTGACGCTGCTGCCTCGGCCCTCTGTCCCCAAGTGGTCAAGCAACAAGATACCCAAGACCCAGCCACTTGGGAGTGACTTTTAGTAGACACAGCCACGCACGGTGCACACTGCACATACAGGCGCAGCAATTCTGTCTCTCTCACATACACACACACTCACAGGGGCCCAGTCACGCTGCCCCCTCATCTTGGTCATCTAAGCAGCACACCAGAGAACACACTGGTACAGTCACACCCACAAACACACATCCGCACTCCCATACTCAGCTTCACACAACCTCACATGGGCAAATACCCAGTCGCATACACATACTCTCACACTCATCATCACACAAAGACTCACTCCCATGGATGCACACCAAGTCAGATACACAATCTTGGTCATACACAACCACTCATAGGATCACACCTATGTACACGTGGATATCAACTCAGACACATATTCATACTCACGAGCAGTCATACTTATACTCCCAGTGGCCCACCGTCACACACAGCCACACACCCCATATACAACACAAGCAGGGCCACCTGGAGCAGCTCATGTTCACCCATAGTTAGCTGTGCACACAGTATACAAGATTGCACTCACTCCCAAACCAGCTACACTCATGATTCCTCTCCCTGAGTCACACACATTAGCCCATGCACACACATGGATGATTTTCCCACAGTCACTGTGTCATCCCGGGAGCCACTGCGCACCCGCCTTGGTCCCCGGGGTCTCCTCTGCTGTGGCCGGGAGCACTGATACACTCCCACTCAGAGGCAGGCAGCCCCTGCCCAGCCTGGAAGAAGTACTTGGGTGGCACGCTTAGAGATTGTGCCCCAATGGCATGATGAGGTACACCACTTGATTCAAAAGTTCCCATCCAGACTAGGACCCATCAGTTCAGGAGGGTAAGGGACATGTGGGTTTGGGGCAGGCAGGATAAAAGCCTGTCTCCATCTGCAGCCTCAACCCTCAGACCACTCTTTCCATAGGCACCTGTCAGGTTCCAGGGCTTTGACACAGACCTATCCCAGGGACTGGTACCTGAGTGGGCCCTTAACAATACTCTTTAATTTTATGTCTGGGGAAACTAAAATTGAGAAGTGCAGAGGAAAACAAGGGATTTTCTCATGTTCCCCAGGACTTCAGAGCAGAGCTGACAGCAGGACCCCCATCTTCTGCCTTCAATACAAACCTCACTATGGTGACTACTGGGGGATTCCTGGATGCACTGCTACCACTGTCATCACCACTCTCCCTCCCATCTGGCCCACATCCTTGTGAGCTACCTGCCACTGACCAAAAATGCAGCATCAGAGCGTATCCCATCCCTGCTGACTGCCCACTAAAGGGCATCTTAAAAGTCTTAGAATAAAATCTCAGTTCCTTCCCATATCATCATGACCTCATAGGAGCTGGCCCCTGCCTACCTCTCCCCCCTTATATTCTGCCCCCCTTTCTGCCTCTCCCTTCCACCTGACTCTTTCTCTGGTCCTCATTTGCACCAGCTTTTGTTTCTACCTCAAGGGCCTTTGCATATGCCATTGCCCCTGCTCCCAGCTGTCACTGCTCTTTGTGGCTACTTTAGCAAGGCCAGTCCTGACCACCGACCATCAAAATCCCCTCTCTCCATACCATCACCCTATTTTATTTCCTTCATAGCATTGAGCACTATCAAAAATTATTTTGCACATGCGTTAGTTCATTTTCTCACTTATGAAATGGAGCTAACTGTGCTCCCCCTATAGGGTTTTTATGAGGATTAAATGAGTTTCTAGAGGTAAAGCCCTTAGAAGAGCACTTGCTATGCAGGTGAGCATAAAACATTAGCTGTTATTTTGTTTATTATGTTTCGACCCCAGATTCTGAGCTGCTGAAAACAGAGGTCATGGCTGTCTTATTCAATACAGCATCCCAAGTATGCAGGGCTGAGTCTTTCATGTAATCAATACTCAATACTCATGTGTTAAATAAAACACATGATGGTATTATAACAGGTGGACTCAGACCCAAGGGCATATACAAAACTTACATGGACACTTCTCCATTTATGATGAGGCTAATTCCAATAAGCTCACCATAATCTAAAATGTTAAGTAAAAAATGTAAGTGGGGCACAGGTGGCTCATGGCTGTAATCTCAGCACTTTGGGAGGCCAAAGAGGGAGGATCACTTGAGACCAGGAGTTCCAGACCAGCCTGAACAACATAGCAAGACCCCATCTCCTACAAACAATGGAAAAATTGGCCAAGCCTGGTAGTGCATGCCTATAATCCCAGTCACTTGGGAGGCTTGAGCCCAGGAGTTTGAGGCTGCAGAGAGTTGTGCTGTTGCTACCGTGCTCCAGCCTGGGTGGCAGAGCAAGAGCTTGCCTCAAAAAAAATAAAAAAAATAAAATGCATTTAACACATGGATAAACCCACTGTAAAGTCAAAAACTGTAAATCAAACTATCATTAGTTGGGAACCATCTGCATAAGGAATCAATAAACTACACCAAACATAGAGTCCTCCTCCGTCCATGCAATAAAAATAAGAATAGAAGAGTGGTGATAAGTTTGGAGAGGAAAATAAACCTCTTGGCAGCATATTTTTAGCTTTCTGAGCCTCACTGCCTGGAGGTGCTTTCTCTGTCCTGCGGTCCCTCCCCTTGTCCTCTGGGTCTTTCTTTTGTCCACTCTTCTGCCTCCTCCCAGGAGCCTGGAGAAGGAGCCAGCAGATAAGTGAAAGTGGTATTTTTATAGGCTGATAAAACCCATCCTTATCTAGAAAGCTCTGTCCCATCTCCCCAAGTGTCCCTAATTGGTCATTTGCCCAATGCCTTCTCTACCAGGGCTGCAGATACCCTGGGAAAGGTGATTCAAACCGCCCACCCTGGCCTCCCCGCCTTTGTTCAGTTCTCCTTCTACCCTTTCCCCTTGGGGAGAGCTGCTCTCTCCGCCCCCCCCAAATCGTTTGCCAGGAGGATCTGAGGAACCAGGAGGGAGGTGAGAGGAGATGGGGAGAGGGACAGTGGGGAGGGAGGGGTCCGGACTTCCCCAAGTGGGCTCACTGTGCCACTATTTAATGATGCTAACTATATTAAATTCTACACTCTAGCAGCCTCTTAAATCCGTTTATGGCCCATGCTAGACCCTGAGCTGTAATAATAATAAAAATAAAATACAGGATTTATGCATCCAGGGTGTGGACTCGTCGCTGGCAGAAAAGAAAGAGCTGTTTCTAGCTGATTTTGCTGGCTGGTTGCCCACACTCTGACCTCCTGTTTTCCCAGGGTGGAGGCTCCCAGGAGCAGGGAGAAGAACTGGGTTCCTGGCCGGAGGAAAGATTTAGGGAAACGAGAGAAAAGTTGACTTACAAGGAGCATCGGTCAGCCGTGCTCTTCTCAAGCCAATTTTTTCTAAATACAGTCTCTCCACTTCCTTCTCTTGGGCTCCTGGAGAAGGATGTTTTTGTATTATAGCCTGAGCCTACTCTAAATCCACTTTGTGCCTGGTAATTGCAAAGAAAGCAGATAACTGGAGTGGAGAAAGCTCAGAGAGAAAGCTGGGCACTGTGTGAAGCTCTTAGACGTTGCCATGCATTCACCCTGTCACTTCCTAGTTGTATGAAGTGAGCAAGCCTTTTTAACCTTTCTCAGCCTCAGTTTCTCAGTCTGTAGAATGGGCCTCATAAGAATCCATGCATCAGCCCCAGGTGCTTGCTGTGAAGGAATAAACCATGGCATAGCACAGTCATGTGCCACATAACGAAATTTCAGTCAATGACAGGCCACAGGTCACATGTACAACAGTGGTCCCACAAGATTGTAGTAACGTATTTATACTGTACCTTTTCTGGGTTTTGATGCACGAATACCTAGCATTGTGTTGTATCTGCCTACTTCATTCAGTACAGCAACATGCTATCCACGTGGACAGCCCAGGAGCAATAGTCTGTACTGTGCATGGAAGGTGTAGTAGGCTCTACCATCTAGGTTTGTGCACATACACCCTGTGATATTTGCATTGCAAGGAAATTGCCTAAGCACACCCTTTTCAGAACACATCTCCAACGTCAAGTGACTCATGATTGTGTACGTGAAACATCTGGCACAGGCTTACAGTAGGTCTTGACACTTCTAAAACATGCCATTTCTCTCAAGACAAGTAGAGGCAGGGCCCAGCCCATGGCAGGAGAAGAAGGCAGGACTCTTATGTGTAACCGGTCCCCTGGAAAGCATTAGTACCAACTTCCTAGTATCTGGAAGGAGGAGCTGAGCCTCTTCTGATCAAGATTTCTGAGGAAGAGGTGGCAGGGTAAAGACAGAGAGGAGACAAGACTGATATGATGGTTAGCACTCGGACTCTGAATCCAGAAAGAAGAGGCAAGAAATGCTCATAGCCTCATCTGAAGGGTCTGTAGACCCCTGACCCCAGTCCCTAGGTGGGAGCAGAGGGAGAGGAAGGGCCGTTCTGTAGCCTCATAATCCTGGGGCAGGGTCCTCCATGGGATGCTGTGACCCTCTCACACCTCTGCTCAGCACTTAAGAACCTCAGTTGTAACCACTGACTTCCCATAAGAGACAGCCCTTGGGAGGGCAGGAACTGTATGATCATTGTCTCAGATCATCAAGAAATGCTCACTGAGTAAGCATCAGAATTCGAGCCTCTGGCTTTGTTGATGAGGCCACAGCCAGTAGCCTGGCATGAAAGGGTTCAGTTTTTCCTCCGAGTTATGGCATCCTTCTTACTACCTGATTACTCCCATCAAATAACTAAAGAATATACATTAGAAGCCTATGGAAGATTGATTGCACTTAGCAACCCATTTTACACACCATCTTATACCCAGGCCCTTCAGCAATCCCCTCCCTGGCTGACTCTGGACATGACCTCTGTAACTTGTTTGGGAGATAGTAACAACCTC
Source organism: Perodicticus potto (assembly GCA_963574655.1). Lineage (NCBI taxonomy): Eukaryota > Metazoa > Chordata > Mammalia > Primates > Lorisidae > Perodicticus > Perodicticus potto. The sequence continues at coordinate 39,601 of CAUYRH010158946.1, read as the reverse complement.
ACCACCTTGTATGTGTCTACTCTTTTGTCCTCTGATTTGTCCATGTGAATGATTCTGGGTTAGTCTGCTAGAGGATGAGACACATGGCTAAGGTCACCTTTTTGTTATGGCCAAGGCCCTAGATAAGTAAGAAATCCCAGCTAAGATCAGCAAAGCCACCACTTGGGTCAACTGCAGTTGACCACAAACACCTGATAAGCCCCAACTGGCAGACACATCCAGTTAACCCATAGACTCATAAGCAAAAGCAAATTTTGCTTATGATTCAACTGGTGTTGTCAGTAATTTGTTATGTGGCATTATTACAATAATAGAGGTAACTAGTAAAGCCTTGAGCTAAATTCAGCCCTAACTGGTCCCACATTCCAGTTTGGGGCAAGGAGGGGAATTTTGAGGTTCCAATCGCAAACTTCAGGCCCTGACTTTAATTTCAAGTGTTGGCTGTTTAAAGCATCAGAAATAGATTAGAGCTTCTGGCTTCAAACCCATAGAAACTGGAGCTGACAAAAATTTTACAAGAGGGTAAGGTGAAAGGATCCCTTGAGCCCATAAGTTCAAGGCTGCAATGAGACATGCTCGTGCACTGAAATCCAGCCTGGGTGACAGAGCAAGACCCCATCTCTATTAAATAAAAAAGAAGAAAAGAATTCCAGTAAGGCCAGGTCTATACTGAAACACTTTCTTTATTCATCTAAATTACATAAACCTGGGCTTAGAGAGGAAGAATAAAGGGGACCCCCTTCTGAAATCTATGGTGGGCTTTTCTGCAGGTTAGGTCACGCCATAGTGAAGCATCCATTTCCTCCTCTGGTTACAGCACCCTGATTTTTCCTTCCTCATTTTCATTACCCAGTAGATGCCAATTAGCATATTCCATCCCCAGGCTGCAACGATTGGTTCAACAGAAGGCATGTGTCCAAATTCTATCCAATCAGAGGCTATTGTGGGATCATTATCAGAAATACTGGAAGAAAAGGCCTCTCTCTCCTGGCCTTAGAATTTTAAGTACAGAAAGCTACTGGTCCCCATCTTCTTACAACAAGGGAAGAGCCTGTCCAAACAGGCAAGTGAACTGATATCTCTAGGGATCACTTCTAGTATTTGTAAAAGAGGATGTTCCCTCTTTTTACAGATGAAATAATTATGTCCCCTCATAATTATTTGAATTGCTATGAAGGTTTGAGTGAGATAATAAATGAAAAGCACCAGGAAGCCATAAAATGTTAGCTATTTTAATCCATTAGGTGCAACCATCGATCTAGAGCAGGATCTATATTTAGCTTATAACTAAAAATGAGCATGTGTGTGTGATGTTTTACATGTTCATATGGATAGTGGTAAGTGTATCTGTAGCATCCATAAATCTAGGCTTACGTCCCAGTGTTGACAATTATACACTGTGTAACCTTGGTGGGTTAGCAAGCTCTCTGAACCTCATTTCCATCACATCTGAAATAAAGATAATTATAAGACTCACATCATAAGAAAGTAGTTGAATGGCAATAATATATGTCAGGTACAGTGCGTGGCACATAGTGAGTGCTCAATAAATGTTGCTGATTTTTCCTTCATTTTTTTCTTAATATTTGCATTAAATCCCAAATTTACTTCTTTTTTTTCTTGCAGTTTTTGGCCAGGGTTGGGTTTGAACCCTCCATCTCCAGCATATGGGCCCAGTGCCCTACTCCTTTGAGCCACAGGCGCCGCCCTTAAATCCCAAATTTAAAGAATAGATAAGGGCATATACAATACAGGGCACAACCTTGGAGCTGAAACTGGTGAAACGAAATAAATCACCCAAAATTTCTGCTATGGATAACTGGATTCAAGTCTCTGGGGAAAGATGGGGCATAGTTTTTGGAAAGAAGAAGCTTCCAGATAAAATGTCAGCTCCTGAAGCCTTCCCAAGAAAGTGTCTACAAAGTAGCAGTGAAAGAAATTGAGATTGTAAAATGTCTTCAGCAGCTCAAAGCCACCCCAAAACGGTGTTGGTTCAAACATTTGGAGGTAGAGCTACCACTGTTTCATGAGAATACAGCTGTAGGCTGCTTCAGTCCAGTTTTCCCCACCCTTACTCCACCCCCATAGCTCATAAAGCAGTCACATCTCAATGTATGTGAACAAACAATGAATGGATGTGCTTTGACCCATCTCTTATGAGAGCTCGGCCATTTACCTGGAACAACTCACATTCCAATCAAAGAAGTTAGTGTAGCCCACAAGGGCCACGGGACAACATCCTGTTCTCCTAGGAATGTCAGTCTCCATTTATTTATGTCAAAGCCTTATTTCCTCTTCCACATCCCTAGAAAGGAAATCAAGCAGTACAAGGCTGCAGTATACCAGGAGCCCCCTGGGGGGTTATTAAGCAGTAATGAAGGATGGTCTTGCTAAGCTAAGCAAGAGTTCCTCTCCTGCTGGATCATGAAAGGAGTTCAAAGGGTGGTCCTAAACCCAAGGTGGCTTGCGCAAGGTTTGGGAAATTTGAAAAGGGGCTTTTCATCTTTGTGTCCACATCCTGGCTGAAAGTCATTATCATCTGCTTGGAGCTGGGCTGCTGGACGATTGAGCTGGTGGTCACTCATCCCAGCTACTGCCCAGTTCCCGCACCTCTGTAGCCCTGGCGGAGTTGCCTAGAAGCACATTCTCAAGGCTCCTCCTGCATTCAGTGAGTATTTGTTTGGAATCCAACACTTTCTGGCTCATGCATTGTCCAATGTCTCATTTCATCAAAGTGGAGGAAAGAAATGGTGAAGCTTTCTGCAAGCTCTAGGGCAGTGGTTCTCAACCTGTGGGTCCCAACCCCTTTGCCAAAATACACCCTGCACATCAGATATTTACATTTCGATTCATAACAGTAGCAAAATTACAGTTATGAAGCAGCAACGAAAATAATTTTATGGTTGGGGGTCACCACAACATGAGGAACTGTATTAAAGGGTCACGGCATTAGGAAGGTTGAGAACCACTGCTCTATGGTGATGTAAGAACAACCAAATTCCCCTTGGTCTTTTGGGGAAGGGCAGGTAGGGAAAGAATCTTCAATACAAAAGCACATTTTAAATGAAGCTTGGTATTTGGATTATCCTGTGCTGAGCATCATGGTTCTGAGCATAGACAGGCAGACTTGAGTGACTGCGGGTAAGTTATTAAACGTCTCCAAGCCTCAGTTTTGTCTTCTGTAAAATGGCCATTACAAGACCTACCTTATAGAATTGCTAAGAGAATTAAATAAGACACTCGTGTATACCACTTAACACACTCGCAACGGAAGGTTACCAATTGTAGTAAAACTGCTATTCTTTTGTGTACTCTATGTGAAGAGCTAAGAAAACTTAACCCAAGAAAAAAAAGTCTTCAGGTTTTTTATGGGGGAAAAAAAGCTGATCCTGAATACATTATTTCTCATCTCTCTGACTGAAAAAGTTGAAGCTGCGGACACCCACCCTGGCGTATTGCAAGAATTGGGAGTTAGGTTTGCAGAGAGCCTGGCACAGTGGAGAAACACAATAACTGGGCATCAGGCGTAACTGCGATCATAAATGGTGAATCAGATCAAAGAGCCCATTGGACTGAAGTTACCAAGCCTTAATTCACTGCTATTCCCTCCATGCTCCCTTTCAGCTCAAATATGGGCACTTAGTTAATGCACCACTGGTCTAAGGCTGAGAGCATCTTTTCCACTCCGTTTCTCTGGACCAACTCAAAGAGCTTTAGCAGACATAGGTCTGAGCTATACTTGTACTTAATTTAATGCCCAAAGATCTTATTTTAAATCAATCGCTAAGGCTACCAATCAGGGTCTTGTAATTTAAATAAATATTGACTATCTACTTACTATATGCTCAAAGCTATTCTTGGCATTGAAGTTATAGCAGCAACCAAAACAAATAAACACCTCTGCCTTTAAGAAGGGAATACTCTAAGCCCAGCCTAGCCACCAATAAATAAGAGGCTTATACAATTCGATTATCAACCACATCATCCCTAACTTTCTCTTCAAATGTCATTCTGGAAAGGACCAGGCCTGTAGGTCTTCATTTGCTATACAAAGGGTGGAATCTACCCACACTAAGAAATATATAGAGATATATACAAATACATAGCTCATGATACAGAAAATTATTTGTGAGCGCTGATATTATATCAAACATTTTATTAAATATTCAACTTACTTGAACTCAGATTTAATCCTCACAACGTGAGTATAAAATAGATACTCTTCTTGAGTGCTGTTTATGGATGAGAACACTGAAGGCTAGGAGAATACAAGTGATTTGATTTCATAAAGAAATGCTTTAGAATGCCTCTACATTTGGTGTGTGTAAGTGCAGCTTGCGAGTAAAATCTCAATCATTGAAATGTATTAAAGGTGTGAAATAAATTCAGACTTATTAGAATTTGGGACACTGGGAGTGGCTTGAGTATAAATGGTGAGATGAGGGAAACGACCAGCCTTTATGTTTTTATGGGAAGGCTGCCTTCCTGAACAAATCTTAAAACAGTGACCCAATCTGGAAGCAAACTATGGACACACACTTAGCTGAAGATGACTTAAAATGGACTATGGGCTCGGTGCCTGTAGCTCAGTGAGTAGGGCACCGGCCACATACACCAAAGCTGGAGGGTTCTGCTAAACAACAATGACAACTGCAACCAAAAAATAGCCAGGCATTGTGGTGGGCACCTGTAGTCCCAGCTACTATGGAGGCTGAGATAAGAGAATTGCTTAAGCCCAAGAGTTGTAGGTTACTGGAGCTGTGACACCATGCCACTCTACTGAGGGCAACATAGTGAGACTTTGTCTCAAAAAAAAAAAAAAATGGACTATGGTCTTGAGGGAGCTTTGAACAGTCACATGCCCATGAAAACCATAGTGCCCATAAAGGCTTGGCCAATGAACCTCATAAAACTGCAAGCCAGTAGACACAGGGAACTGGACAGGCTTCCTCCAAAGACCACTTCCATGGAGTTCATGGAAACCAAAGGCTGACAGCAATTCCATATTAGCATCTAGTGAATCAGATGTCAGTTTCCAGAGAATTAAATATCATGTCTACAATAAAGTGCATGCAGAAACATGAGATAAACTCAAGCAGAGGGATGTTTTACAAAATAATCTTCAAAAATGTCAACGTCAAGAAAGAGAAAAACTAAGAAACATTTCCAGATTAAAGGAGAAAACATGTTAGGTAAATGTGAAATGCATGATTCCGAGTTTAGATTCTGAATTGGTAGGGGTAGGGGAGTGGGATAGCCACAAAGACCATTCATTATTGGGGCAATAGATGGTCCTACCCCTAGATATCTCATTATACATTTGCAAATATTCCAAAATCAAAAAATAATTCAAAATCTAAAGCACTTTTGGCCATAAGCATTTCTGATAAGGGATATTCAACCCATGTAGTATCATCTGAGTTTTCTCTACCTCTCATCCTTGCTTGAAATAATCTCCCTTTTCTCTACTTATCTACATTATAATCCTTCAGGGGCCAACACAGGTGAATACTCCTTTATGAGCTTCATAAACCACTGTTTTCATAGTGATTGAACCATCAAATATCCACTTATGTGAGACATGGTAAACAATTCTGTGTCCCCTACTGCGCCAACTGTACTCGTAGTTCATTAGGAATAAAGTGTATTGAGACTGGTATGTCATAATAATTAAAAATTGTTTGGGGAATGCATTAAACCTTATCAATAACCAAGCTGGTGGTTGAATAAAAGCTGTGCATGGGTGTGTGTGGTAGTGAGGTGGGAGGTGAATGACTTCTCCAAGGAAGAATAGTTGAAAACAAACTCTTAGATGAACATTCATTTCTCAGGCCTAATAGACCCTTAAAACATATGACAATGTTAACTGCATCTGGAACCATGAATCTACAACATTTTAGCTTCATTAAAAAAAAAAAAGACAGCATTTCACAGAATCCTAGAATCCTTATGTAAAAATTACAATGGGTCAGACTCATTGGGATTAGTCACCCTTCTCATGTGATAGCTCTATTCTTGGATGACAACATTTCTGTGATTCTGCCAAAAAGGCAGCAAGGAGGCCCTGATTCAATTGAGTCTCCACTGTTTTTTTTATGGTTTGTGTCATCTTCTGAAACTGGGATTTAAATAGCGCCCGAGCCCGTGCCTGCACATGGCTGACCACTACGGGCAAGAACAAGAGTCTCTGTGGATATGGACTCTACATATTTTGCCTTAGTTTCCTAGGGCCGTCATAACAAAATACAACAAACTCAAGGGTGGCGGATGAGTGCATAAACAATAGAAATTTATTTTCTCAGGATTCTGCAGGCTAGAGGTCCAAGATCGAGCTGTCGGCAGGGTTGGTTTCGTGCTGAGGCCTCTCCCCTGGGAGCGCAGATGTCTGCCTTTTCTCCTGTCCTTATGTTGTCTTTCCTCTGTCTGTGATTTTGTTGGAGTCCTCAACACCTCTTCTCATAAGGACACCAGTCATATTGAATCAGGACGCACCCTAATGAACTCGTTTTGCTTTTATTACCTCTTTAAAGGACCTGTCTCTAGACACAGTTATGTGCTGAGGTACTGCAGATGAGGACTTCAAAATATGAATTTTGGGCTTGGCGCCTGTGGCTCAATGGGCTAAGGCGCCAGCCACGTACACCTGAGCTGGCGGGTTCGAATCCAGCCCGGCCCGCCAAACAACAATGACGGTTGCAACCAAAAAATGGCCAGGCGTTGTGGTGGGTGCCTGTAGTCCCAGCTGCTTGGGAGGTGGAGGCAGGAGATTTGCTTGAGCCCAGGAATTGGAGGTTGCTGTGAGCTGTGATGCCACTGCACTCTACCCGGGGTGACAGCTTGAGGCTCTGTCTCAAAAAAAAACAAAAAACAAAAAACAAAATATGAATTTTGGGGGGCGAGCAATTCAGCCCATAACAAGCTTTCCCTTACTTGTTGAAGCACTTAATATATGCCAGACCTGCCTGTGCTAAAAACTTTATGTGCCTGATCTCATCGCATTCTCACAGCAGCCCCATGAAGATGGCACTTTCACTCTCCTTTGTTCGTAAACTGAGGCTCAAACGGGTAAAGTTGCTTGAACCCAGCTTCACAGTTGCTCAGTGTTAAAGCTGAGACTTAAATTGGATCTGATTGACACCAAACCCTGCATTCTTAACAACCACCCTGACATCTCCAATTCTCTGGCCATTCTTAAGATGATATTAAATGTAACCAGACGAACTTTGGAAGAAAATATTCATATTTATATATTTATTTCCGTGCATAATATTTAAAAAAAAAAGAATTACCCCCTGAATTCATGATGGCTTCAGATGAAGCCAAAGTAGATATTTAGGTCTATGAGAAAAGAGGAAATAGAATAGATGATGCTTGGATATGACAAAAAAGTTATGAATCGAGTTTAACAAAAACTGAACTTGGGGAAGCAACAACTTCCATAATATACAAACTCATACAACCACCTTACAAAAGCCATTGCAGTTTACCCGGTGTCAACTATACAAACAAACTCATCTCCTCAAACTCTATTTAATTTCCAACTAAAACAACAAAGTCTCACTCCTCCCTAAAGTGGTACAACTACCCAATATACAATTGAAAATGTGGTAAACCTTTTCCCAACAAAAATAGACAGACAAGATAAAGTCCCCGTGAGTAATGCCCATTCCTTCCTAGCTGATACATATCAGCTATACATAGATCTATAGTACCTATTTCATTGTTTACCTCTCTCTCTCTCCAGCCCTATTATTCCCATACCACCAACCTTTGCAAAAGTTAAGCCAGCCATTATACCATTAGGACTTGGCTGAAAGTGCGGTTCGAACCACTTATTTCTCTTCCCCCAGGATATGTTGCATTGTTTCCCTGCCACCAACAGCAGCCAACATCTTTCATCAGTTCTTCACCATGGATTCTGGGGCTTTATTAGCAAATGAAAATGGCCCAACTCCAGCTGACATCAATGGGGTCTCAGCTAGGAGCAGGACCAGAGCATTTCCTGTGGCCCCAGCTTCAGACAAACCAGTTTGAAGAGAAGCCAGTTGGCTTTTCTCAAGCTACCAGTGAGCTATTTTTGACATAAAAAGAAGCTGAATTTAACTGATAACTGATTAAAGAAATTTTAAACACAGTTAGTTTGGGCTTTAATATCTTGGCAGTGGTGGCAAAGGGACAAAGAAAAGACCCTGGATTTGTTCATGCAAGTTATTTTGAAAACAACTAATTCAATCCCATGAAGTCACCAACTATTTGCAAAACAACTGTTTCTTGGAATTGCATCTGTGTGTTTCCGCCTCTCTCCTGTCATTGCATTAGCTAAATCAGTTTAGGTAATTAAACAAAGCCTTAATATTTTCAGAAACATGATGCTGGCACACCATTGAGAAAAATTCCATTAACACAATAATCTGATACGTTTCTTTCCTCTCCTAAACCAAACTAATTTCAAAAGTTAAGACTAAAATTTTCTCAAATGTTTCAGGTATGCATAAATAGTTGCTGGGTATCTGGCCAGAAAAAAATAGTTGCTGGGTATCTGGCCAGAAAAAAGTAATATCTCTAAACCCACTTTAGATCTTTTATTTTCAATAATTCAGAAAGATTCACCTAGTTCCTCCGTCTTTTTCTTCATAGCAGCCTTATCTTTACAAGGCAAGAAAGTGTCATTATTTTTCCTTGAGACACCTGGAAAGTCTAAAGGCTCTGCCGAGACTCAGCAGTCGTCAGCTGGTTCAGGGTGGCTCTGTTCTGCATTTCAAGTCTCTGCTTCATTCTGCCTCCTCTGGGTTGTTTGGAGTGGTTTGATATAAAAACTTAACAGAAGTTCCTTTTGCTTATTTTCAAGGCTATAAAATGTGACAACAACTACGAAGAATCCTTCAGTTCAGTCCAAAAGATCATCTTTCAACTTTAGAATGTTTATCCTTGATTAGGGTCAGGCCAACGTTGTCACAGTATAGTGCAACAGTAATATCCTTATTACAACATAGAACAGCTACTAGTTACGGCATGTTTACCATGTCTAGCATCTTTAATCTTCACCTTAACCTTTATGAGCTGGCCCTTGTGTTTCCATTTTACAAAGGAAGAGAAACTGAGTTTCAGCAAAGTGAAGGTTGCCCCAAATCACATATGCAAATATCAACATTGAAAATGTCTAGTAAAGTCAGCAGTGTGCATACTCTGAGTTCCAGCAATTCCACTTTCGGGGTACCTACTCAAAACTCTTGCACATAGAATAATCAATGACATATATGGAGAAGCAAACACAAAGAAGCTCACGGTACCATTGTTTGGAGTTGTTATAGATAAACAAACCAAGTTCAAACTCTAAAAGCAGAGAAAGTGAGTCCGGCCTAGTTATTTAACTCTGTATGCCTCAGTCTTCTTAAGGGATAATGAGAGTAACAATAACAACTAGCTCAAAGATGTGAGGACTTGGTGAGTTAATTCTATAAAATGGTTAGAACTATGCAGGACACATGGAAAGCGGTATGCAAGTATTAGCTATTCTTACGTAATTCCTTACCATGTAGCAATTAGAATGAATTAAATATATTTTTTATAAAATTTGCAATTAGGTGTTATCTATGTGTCAATACATATTAAACTCAGAATGTCGAGTGAAAAAAGCAAACCGCAGAGCTGAATATATAGTGTGTTTGTGCAAGTTTAAAACCACAAACCAAGATTGTGTATTGCTTGGGAACAAGTGCAGATTTTACAAAAGTGTAAGAAAGTGGACTGAAAAGAATTATCAAAATTAGGATAGCGGAAAAGACAGCAGGATGAGGGCAGGAAAGGAAAAGCACTTCAATTTATAACATTTTGCTTCAGTTATTAAAAACATATTTTTGAAGTAACTGTGACCACAGGTTAATATGTGTTTTTTCTGCGTTTGAGTACATAAGCATTTGACATATTAATCTATGTACTCTTCTATATTTAAACAGTTTTTTTCAAGTATAAAGAAAACCCACAAAGTTTATGTTTATGTTGCTATGAGAAGCTCACACTCAGCATATTTGTGATCTTGCTATCCTTTATTTTTTTGGCTTTTTTTTCCTGACAGGGAGGAGAGAGAGCTTTCACTTGCTTATGACCAATAAAAAAAAAAGAAAGAAAAATCATCATTTACTGTGCAACTATGCAATGATCTTTGCAAAGAGCTATGAAGTCATTGTCAAAACCCATCTCCAAGAAAGGGAAGAGTCCAGCTTTCATTGTTGTATCCATAAGGTGCAAGAGAGCCTTCATTCCATGCCCTAAACCACAGACCCAGAGCATCCAAAAGTCCTCCATCACCAAGGAGACCACAGAAGAATGCAGGGGAAATATCGTCTTCCAAGGGCCACCCAATATTTCATACAAAGTAAGGATTCAATTTAAGTAACAAAATATTTGAACACACTTCTAAAAGGGAATGAATTTTTATCCAGAAGAATCCATTTCAAAAGTCGATAAATATTTTATAGTTTGCGCGTAGCCTTCAATTTGTAAATGCCACCTTGCTTTTTAACATGACCACAAACGTTTTCAAGTTTAATGCAAATTTCCTTATTGAGGTCAACCCACATACAGTGTGGCCAGGTTCTGGGTTTAGGCATAAACACACATACATGCTCACACAGAGTAGTAACAGTTCTATTTTGTGGAGCATGACCTTCAATCTTTCTATTTGGAAGAAGCTAAGATGAGAGAATTTCAATATCTTTCCCCTTTTCAGACACTGCATGTTGCAAAGTACTTCTTCCAATGGTGGAAACTTAATTCCTCAGTTATTTTTCTAGCAAAGGTCTAAGACACTGTCACCTGTGCTCCATCAGGAGGGAAAATTTATGGCAGCATTGAGGGAACTGAGCACAACTATTTATTAAAATAATAACAGCTAACATTCATTGTTCATTGGATGTTTTCTTTCTGCCAGGTACAACCTTAGATACTTCACATATTTGGTCACATATAATCCTCATAGGAAATCTTTCAGACAAGTAACAGTATTATTCCCTTTTTACAGGTTAAGAAACTAAAGCAGAGAAGATAAGGAACTCTCTTCCAAGTTCACAGAGATAAAAAGTCACGGACCAGTATGTGGGATCTGCCACCTGGACTGTTATACACTAGACTGTGGCTGTATGTTGAATGTAAAATATTACAGTTCAAATAAAAAAATAACTAATTATGCATAGATTCTATCTAGGAAATGTCCAAGAAAGTATTCACAATTTCTGATGAATTGCCCCAGAAAAAAAGAAATTGAAGGACTGGGAAAAGGGGCTCAGATGGAGACATATTTAAAAATAGATTTTGAATGGAATTTTTATAATATACAAGTGTATATGAAACATGCATTATTAATATTTTGGGTGTGCAGTGCCATGGACATCCTAGTTGCTCAAGAGCAATTTGCTGACTGGGCCATGAGTTAGTTCCACATGTCAAAAACTAAGATTCCTTGTATCTTTCTGGGGTGTTGCTCTGGTAGTGAGGAATGCATTTGAAGTTTGAAGTCATCACCTGCAGAAGCCCAATGCTCAGATAAGAGGAAATTTGGTTAACAGCCCAGCTCCTAAGTTTAAGGGCTTCCCGCAGGAATCTTGGCCTCACATCCGGATCCTAAAGGAGGATTTTTCCAAAGCCAAATTCTCACACCCCATTACCTTTCAGGCTTAGAGCCGGCTCCAGAAATGGAGACCTGCTAGGATTTATGGGAACTGCTGCAGGAGCTGGAGAAAGGGACGGGACTTGGGACCAAATTTGTCTTGAAGCACATGGGTGGGTTTCCTATGAACAGTCGAGTGATGTGCCTCACTTACTTCTGTCCCCATCAAGTCCGCCTTTTCATGTCATGTGCTCCAGCAAATTATCTTTGAATTTGCAGTAGAACCAGTTGCCCTGCTTTGGTCTGGACTTAGCCATTCTCTTCCCAGCATTGTATTTTCATTTATTCAAGTGTGAGTAGTAAATGAGTTAGAAATTAAGGATGTGAGAGGGGCTGGAAGAATTGGAGAAAAGGAGGAGGATGGCTGAAGTGGGACACAGTTTGATTGTAATTATTTGGTTTAGGGAACAGACTTTCTAGGTTGAAAGCATCTTACTAAGTATGGGAGTTTAGGCAGGAGATTTCCACCTCAGTTTACACACCTGTAAAATGGGACTAAGGATGCCTGTTTTGCAGAAGTAGTGTGAGGGTGAAAGTGAGATGTTGTTTTTAAGGTGGCAGCAGAACCTTTGCATGTGCTGAGTGTTTATCAGATGGTAACAGTATGGGAACTGCAGAGGAAAAGACCCCTGGGTCTTTTTTTGTTATTTTTAAAATTCATTTAAAAAAGATGCCCAGCATACATAGGACACGCAAAGGCAAAAGAACCTTTAAAAATGCATAAGAATACATGTGTACAGTGAAAAGTAGATTTTCTTCTCTCAACCATTCAGTTAGCTCTTTCCAGAAGGTGACAATTCTTGTATACCCTTCTGGAGAGTTTCTGCATTAACACACACACAAATGGTTGCACGCTCTGCAAACCACCCTGTCTGCTGCTTTTATTATCCAATTTTATCTGGAGTTCCTTTCCTATCTGTAAATACAGAACACCTTCAATCTTTTGTATCATTACATAATATATCTCTGCTCATTTTATTATAACCAGATTCCCATTAATACCCATCAACTCATTTTCAAACGTTTGCTATTACAGCAGGGCTGTATGGAACATCCTTGTACATGTGATTTTGCAAATGTAGGATCACATCTGCAGGATAAACACCTAGGATGAAAGCTGCTGTGTCAAAAGGTTGCCCTTTCCTCATTTGATGGCTACACTACATCCCTCCCCCTATAAAGGTTGTAACCATGTACTCGCTGATCGCCTGTGTTTGAGAATGCCTGATTCTCACGTCCTCACCAGCACAGTGTAGTAATTAAAGATTTTCATCTGTACCAATCTTTTTCCAAGCTTCAGAAGAGCTGGGCAGCCCATGGCTAGAAGAGAGGGTTCAGAAGCTACCTGCTTGGGTCATTCTAGACTTTAAGTGCATGTACTCAAAATGAGCTGTGATGCAGCCAAGATTTCTTTCCTGAAGCCACGCCCTGCATCTCCACACAGGGGTGCCTCTTTCTCCCATCTCTAGAAGCAGGTCCCCAGCAGGGCTCCTCAGGTAGCTATTCTCTTTTATAAGGATTATCACCCTCGTATTGCCACCAGCTCAGGTGTGTCAACATTTTCTCCCTCTCTGGTCTGAGTTGCAGGCTGAGCTGAAGGCCTCGAAGGAAATGACCTCTTATTAATAAGGAAGCTTTGGAAAGGTGGATAGAGCCAGAAGCTACTCCTGGGGGCAGGGTAGTCAGATGTTAATATTCTCATCGCTTAGGAAAAGGGGCAAGAGTGTAGAATTCCTGCACTCTTTGTCAAACCAAAGAAGTGAAATGGTTGAAAGATGAATGTTGTTGGCTCTGAACAGCATATTATGGAACATGAAGCTTTTCATTCAGGTGTATTTATGGGTTTATATTTACCTAATAAATATAACAATGGATGAACAGCTGTTGAGAAGGGGAGACCTGGACTGGAAGGGGGCAGGGGTAGGGAATAGAAATCTGTCATCTAGAAAGGGAGCTAGGTGGTCTGGAAAAGGATTTTAACCTCCGGTGGTTTGTTTGTATTCTTGAAATTCTTGCTAACTCTTGGCAAAGTTTTCTCCTGAGCTCCCAGAACAGATAAAGATGGAGTCACTTGGGCAGCTGATAGGTGCAGAACTGGGTATGCACACAGGAATGACAATATATAGGTAAAACTGGGATAACTGGGTATGTCACGCCTTCAAAAGGAAAGTCCTATTGGCCATGGAACGTTTGTCTCTTCTTCTTCTTCTTTTTTTTTTTTTTTTTTTTTTTTACATCCTTACATACTCAAGCCCCAGGCCATGGAAAGTTTGAATTCTTATTAATCTTTCAGTTCCCTCACCTCTCCATACATACCCAGTCCTGGAGAGGCTAGTGCTAACTGAATGCAGGACTTTGTACTGCTGTTATCACAATGTTGTCACTTTTCGGATTATCTTTAGGTGAAGGTGACCTGGTTTTAGTTGGATTTGCCATAATCAAGAAAATTTAGTTCCACTGCACCACATTGTGGGCCAAGAAGTGGAAAACTAATAGCGGAAGGGGGAAAGGAAGGAGGAAAGAAATTTTAAAAAGAAGAAAATTTGCGGAAAAGGAGGACGAAGATTTCAAAATAGTATAAACAAGGGTGGGGGAAGACACTAGAAAGGAGGAGAGATTATAAAATATTGCAAATATGGGGAGAAGAGAGAGAAAGAAAGAAAATGGAGTCTAAAATTGGAAAGGGAGGGGAGGGGAAAGAAGAAAGAAAGAAGAAAGAAAAGAAAGAAGCAAGGTGTGAGGGAGAGAGGAAGGGAAGGAGGAGGAGCCAAGAGACGAAAGAAAAAAATGAAGAAGATGAAAAAAAGACCGAAACAGAAAAGACACAGAGGAAAGAAGAGAGACTCGGGAGAGCTAAATGATGAGAAAGAAGGCAAGCGAGCTTTTTAAACCGTAATGTTTCCGAAATTCTTTCCAAGGCACCTCTGTCACGCTTTAGTGACAGAATATACCTCTTACGCTTTAGCTCTCGGCTACGTGTATAAAGGCATTTTCGATTAAGCCTAATTAGGGAGAGAGAACTAAGAGGTCAAGGCGGGGGGCAGAGGGGGTGGGGGTAGGAACGGCCGAGGCCCCACTTCGCGTGGTCCTGCGGGCTGCTACGAGGTCCTGGAGGTGGTCGGGGTCCCCGCTCAGTCCGAGGCCGGGATGCTCAGCCTAGTTCCCTCTCTAGCCGGCTGGTGGGACCACAGTGTTTGGGCCAGAGCCCGAGACCTGCGTCTCCGCCGCTTTCCCAGAGCCCGAAGGCGCGGGCTCCCCAAGCCTGGGGAAGGAGCCGCAAACGCCCAGGTTGCGAGTCAGCTTAGAAACCCACAACCCGCGTCTTTGGAGCGACCAGCCTTAAGCTTCTTTACGACACTAACCTATAATTTACACATTAAATTATATTACATATTTTATATATAATTATATTATATATTATATTGGAATTTGCACATTCTGATTCCGCCTGTAATTTGCCCTTCGAGCTCCGATGCCATAAAATCCGTGGGGCCTGGCAAAGGGACCCCCACCCCACCCCCAAGGCCCCAGCTCTCCCTGAAGTTCCCTACGCTGCTACAAATAATCGCGTGGAAGGCGGCCAAGAATAACGAGAAAATAAACACAGCTCCCCCGGCTCTCTGAGCGCAGGCTGTGGGTCTCTCCCGGCCCCACCTGGCTCTCGAGGCCCGGGGGAGGCGGGGAGGCGGCACCGGGAGCTCTGCTGCTCACCGCGCTGCCGTTAACCCTGGAAAAACTGTTTCTGGACCTCTTTTCAAAGCAGAGCGACCTGCTGGCCTTTGTCATTGCTGCCTTTCTTAGAAGGAAAATTGTCGGGAATCTGATCTATGTCAAAACAAAAACAACAAACAAAATTCAAATTTCAACAACAAAGAACAAATGCGGACTCAGGAAAGCTTTCTCCTTTACATTCAAGGACTCTCCCTAGAAGATGAAAAAAGCAGAACTCCTCTTTACACCCCAATGTCCGAGCCTGTGGGTGTGTGAGGAGCCACTCGGGGAGCATTGCCAGGGTTGTACCTTTAATTTTGCGTGTATGCAAATGAGGTGTATGCGGCTGCAAACAAGGATTCTGTCTACAGATAGCTATCCGTAACTTACTCGTGACCCAGAAAGTGCAAACAACATATGCAAACGATTATCTATGCGCAAATAATTCTGTGCCCACGTGTGATTTGGTAATTGTGCGCTTCCGTGTGCATATAATTCTGTGGACAAACTGTTCCTTGCGCAAGTGGTTTGGCATGAGCGTCAATGATTCTACCCTGAAAACAATTACGTGGGTGCCTTTAGAGGGCCGAAGAAAGGGCTCCGAGGAGTCATTTCTCCATGGCTGGTCAGCTCATGCATCTGTGGCCCTGGCTGAATCCCTGGAAGTAGCGGGGCAAAAGCAAGAGATGCCTTGCTCCCAACCAAGCGGCCTCCCTGCGGAACCGCCTGGCCTGTTCGCCCGGGCTGAAGGGAAAGCTGAGCAGCAAATGAGGGGTAGGTGAATTCTCTTGGCCTTCCCCAAGCTTCATACTGGCGGAGGTTCCCCACATTCCGATTGCAGAGTCCATCCCTGCGGCACAGCACTTCTCCCGCTCGGTAGCAAATTCCCCCAGACCCACAATTTCTTTGGTGCTTGAGGGCTTCTAGCTCTGGCCGAGATCTCCCAGTTCCGGGAGCCACCAAGACCCTTCCCTGCCCGGGTTCAGTGGGCCCTGAGCAGAGCCACAGAGCAGCTGGAGCCTGCCGAGATCTCTCAGTGCCCGGGAGCCACCAAGACCCTTCCCTGGCCGGGTTCAGTGGGCCCTGAGCAGCGCCGCGGGGATAAACTTGTGTATTGCTAAGCGCTGGCTAGCACTTGGAACCTCAGTTAGTGGGATAGCAAACCCTGTATTCCCCAAGGGGACTGAAGTGGTGAAGCCTGTCCTGGCTGAGGCAGTCTCTCCCAGCATGCACACGTGTGCCCAGAATTATAATACAATATAACACATCGTAATAGCGGGTATTATACCGAGTTTACCTTCCATTAGGACGAGTATATTGTGTTAGGCTGTGCTTATGTGTTCGTTACTGTATGCTGTGATGGCCTGTCTCTCCATCCACTGCCATGTGCAAGGCACTACTCACTTATTTCATCCTCATAATGACTCAGTGTGGCAGGATTTAGCTCTGCCACTGCTACTAGCTGCACAGAGAGGGGAAGACACTTGCCCAAAGTCGCCCAGCTAGAAAGGGGCAGAGTTTGGATTGGAACCTACAGCCTGAGGACAGGCCTAGGGGTGGAAAAAAAGAGATCCACTTACACAACTCTAGTGGGAGGGTCTCCTATACCACACTGCTGTTGCTGGAATAATAGAACTATATACGTAATATTTGTTTTATTACATTCTCACCATCTGGCTAAGAGGAGCTCCACCAGCCTGCACTCTGCAATTCCCTGGCTGAGAACTCAAGAGTGGACAAGCCTCCAGGTCTACCCAGGAGATCAGCCTCAGCTTGATCCACCATTCCCTCCTACCTACTCTGTGAGTTTCTCCTAACAACCTTATGAAGGAAGTACTGTTATCTCCACAGTTCCCAGATGAGACATAGGATCAGAGAGGTCAAATTGCTTGCCCAGCATCACTCAGCAAGTGAAGACAGAGATTCACCTCAGTCTTACAGACTTCAGAGCCCTTGATTTTGCAAACTACCTTCTTGACCCCACCATGAAGTATCCATCTCCAATTTAATTTGAGTCAGAAAGTTGGTGGGGGACCACTGGTGGGGAATAGCTTGGATAAGCATATTCTTCATGTTTGGAAGTCTGGAACATCCTTGGCATGCAATAAAATCTCTGGAGCTACTGTCCAAAGGAGAGGCAGTTTGTGAACCCCAATTAAAGTCTTTAGAATCAAGATCAAGGTCCAAGACCTGCAACTTGGCTGGAGATCAGCAGGCTTCCTCTTGGATAAGAGGGCAAAAGATGAATCTTTCACATCATCTAACCTTTCCTCCTCTGGGTGCTGCAGGAGGAAGAAGAGTGTGCGCATGCTTGGGCACGACCACAGGACACTAGTTTAGTGTTTAATTCCTTTTCCGGCTGCAAAAGTCAGGGGTCACTGTGCCCTCACATATATCCCCAACAACTGGAGGACAGTTATCAACCACAATCCTCAAGGAACTCTCAGGGAGAAGAATTCCGGATCTCCTGTCAGACTTTCCCACCCCTAAGGAGTGAACTACACTGGTGAAAATAAGGGCAAGGGAGGAAGGTCCAGCCCCAGGTACTTTCCATAGAAGTTGTACTGGTTTGCAATCCCACCAACACTGTATAAACCTTCCTTTTTCTCTGAATCCACACCAGCATCTGTTGTTTGGGAACTTTTCCTAATGCCATTTTCACTGGAGTTAGGCACTAGCTCATTGTGGTTTTGATTTGCATTTCCCTGATAAGAGCATTTTTTTCATGTGTTTCTTGGCCATCTTCATTTGAAAAGTTTTTGTTCATGTCTTTTGCCCACTTTTTAATGGAGAGGAAAAGAAAAGCCAGCCCAGCTGGATTATTCAGACTCCTGTCCCAGATGACCAAACCTTTTTCTTGCCAAATACCCAAGTTGTGGAGGCAAACCTTGTGGACAAATTCACAGGAATTTGTTAGTGTAGTGCCAGCCTCTATCCTTGAGCTCTGTCCTAGGTTTCAAGAAAATAGGACACCTCTGTGGCAGGACGTTTTCTAAACTAAAAATTTGATGAAGTTGTCCCAAAGACAACTGCTGCTCCCTAATAACCTGGGCTCAGTTTGAGAAACACACAGCCTAGCTGAAGAGAGTTTAAAATAAACAGATACAGGATTTTGTTTAGTTTTGTTTTCTTTCTGTTTCTTCCTTTCTTTGATCTTTCAAGATAAAATGAGGGACTTCTACACCTTTCATGAGAGAATAGAGAGGAAAGAAAATCAGAAAATTACTTGGAAATTTTGGCCTAGCTCCCTCTCTCCCATGTACACTTAACTATTTGCATATTTGAGGAAAGTTCAATTCCCCATCTCTATGTATATTCAGGGGTCGTGTGTATGGGAGGGGAGTACATGAATATTTGGGAAACTTGGTGAGCAAACTTTGAAGCACTTCCTCAGGCCACTAGTGCCCCAGAAGCACACGGAGACCAAGGTAACCACTACCCTCACCATCACACCCCTCACTACGCTCATCTTTCTCATCCCCACCACAGGAGCTCCAAGAATTTGGCAGGTAAAAACAAATGCAGAAGTACTGCATCTGAAAAATTCAGGAAATGGGGGTCTTTCTGAGATTTAGCTGAAGAAGTAATCATTTCACTTGTGCTAATGCAATCTGGACATTTGTCCCATGAAAGTAGGTATTGACTGCCTGGCAAATCCAGGACTATCTGGACAATTCAGATTGGTTAATTGGCAATTTTGCCTGCATGCTTCAAGAGACATAGGATGGGTCAATCTGTTAACTAGGGAGGGAATTCAAGCCACTGTAAAAGGGCTTAGTTTAGCTGCGTTTTTCCGTTGCGTTTTCCTTCACAATGCACAGTTTGAACTAGAATTTTTGCCTGGGCCACACTCAGGAAGCCACTGAGACCAGCCCATCCTGGTGGCTACTTTTGGGGGGCCAACCCCACAGAGCAAATCTCTGGGCGCTCAGCGGGCCCGCAGTGGGGACCACTCACTCTGAGAGGAGTGTCGGTCGGCTTGCAAGGAGCAAATTTGCCCGCGCGCCCAGAAACGATGACATAAGTGGCGCTGACGAGGACTGCGCGGCTGAAACGCAACTAAATAAAAGGTCCGCCGGCAGCGTGGGCCGGGGGGATTGCTTCACACTCCGGAATCGGGCCCAGACACGTTCAGAAATGTTTTGCTGGACGCGTGCCCCGCGAGGGCGACAGCGGCAGTCAGCAGCCTGGCGAAGCCATGCCGCTGGTCTCAGGCTGGCGCTGAGCGCCGGCTCTCAGGGCGTTCTTGCTGGAGTAGAATCTCTGTCTTTACTCTTTTGGGATTTCTCTCTTCCCTTCCCCCACCTCCTCTGCACTCTTGTGTGCCTCCGGGGGGCAGAGGTCTGCCTGCAGCGTGCAGCACCCCAGCTGTGACCAGAGAAGCATTAAGGAAACGCTGGGGCAGGAATTTGGCACCGAATGAGGTTCTTTAGGTTTTCAACATCGGTCTCTCCCGCTGACCCTCGGGCTCCACGGTGCAGAGGACCTTCCTGATCACAGCTGGGTCTCCAGGGCTCAGCGTAGAGCCTGAAACTAATGGAATCTTCATAGAATCAATGAATGAACCCAGATATCAGGCCTTCAATTTTAATATGAACCTTATTCACTGTGGGACACCAAATGTCTCCCTTTGGCCCGCGTGCCCCATCTCTAAATAACACGACAATCTTTCAGCTTCTGCTACGCTCTTACAAGTCAACTATAATAAGTGATAACCACAAAAACATCTGACTCTAATTGACTACCTCCACTCTTCTATGTATGAGCTTTACAGTCATTTAATTTCTCTCAACCATTAGGAATAGGGACCATTATACTCCCATTTTACAGATAAGCAAACTGGAGCTCTCACAACAGGCTAACTCAGATCACATAGCTCCTACCGGGCATTTGATGACTTTGTGAACCCCATCCTCTGTCAGTGGCAGCCCTGCAACCGGGCACTATGTGTGCTAAGTCCGTGGCCTCAAAATCTCCAGACTTAAGGAGAATTGGTACACCCTGTCCTCCCAACAGCAAGAGGGGGCAGCCTTAGCCCTCTTCCCCCTAACTGTATATCTGGAGCTAAGCCCTTCAGCCAGATCACCAGGACCAGCTGGGCACCTGTGGACCTGTGCGCTCACTCTTGAGGAAAAGGGTTTGCCAGTTTTCCTGACCAGGCTATGCATAAAAAAGACTGCTTAGAATTCCCAGTGGTCCTGAGAACCTGTCTAACCTAGCGTATCAGCACACAGCGGACAGGAAGGGTCCTGAGAGAGGTCACTCCAGAGGCGGATGTGATCAAGGTAAGACCCTAGACCTCGCGTTCCACCAGCGTTTTGTTTTTACGCACAGCATCAATTGCTCCCCAGTCGCGTGGACGCAAAACTGGATCCTGTCCTCTGGTTTCTAGTCCCGCCCAGCTTCGGCCACTGCTCCCTAGTCAAAGTAATGAATGGAGAGAGAAAAGAAGGGGCCAGGAGGAAGGAGACATTGTGAAGGGGGTGAAATATTTTGGAAATAATACACCAAGAGAAGGAAATATGGACAACAGTTTATCAGCACCCCCGCCCCCATCGCCCGCCTGTTTAAAACCCCTAAGTAATTTTAGATTGTGTCTTCAGTTAATATATCTCTCTCCCTTTCCCGCTGGCTGACAGGGAAGCGCCCCTTGCTGCAAGATGTCTGCAGAAAAGGGTCTTTAAGAGTTTCCACATTGTTTAGCTACACAAACGTGTTTGTGGTTCTCGAGACCCTCCCCCCACCACCCGCCTCCGAATCTCATTTCACTTTATGACTCCAATTGTTTGAGGATGCCCGCGCCACATAAATCCTGCTTGGAGATTAATCTCCCTGCTCACGATGCAGTGAGTTTTTTTCCTTTCTTTTTTCCTTTTTTTTTTTTTTTTGAGTTCTTTAAAAGAGGGCGCCGGGTGGAGATTTATTAACAAGGAAAAATAGTTTATTTTTATAGCCGACCCTGGAAGGTGGGAGTGGGGGTGGGAGTAGGCTGAGGAAGGGGAGCCATTCAAATGGATAAACAGTGAGGCCGAGAGGGCCGAGGGGGGTGTTAAAGACCACTACAGCTGGAGACTTGAACTTTTCTCCTGGCTACTCTCAGCTGGGCTGGAGATGCTTGGCCAGGGGGTTGCCAGAATCAGAGGATACTTGATCCTGTGTGTGTTTGCTGACGGCTTGTGTGTGCGGTGTGGACAAGGATCCCATACACTACCGGGAACAATACTCTTCAGAGTCACAGGGCCAAGGTCAGAGCCTCCAAACTGGCCTCAGGATATGATGTTGGGGTCAGATAAAGTGGAGATTTCTATCGTGACTATGTGAATGACTGTCAAAGGTCTTCAGGGCCCTGATGCTATTTTCAGAATTGTGCTATCTGTTGGACGTACTTTCTGGAAACTCGTCTACAGTTTTCATCAGCTTCTCCGAGGCTACCTTGCCATTCAAAAGGTTAAAAACCCACTAATTAAGGAGAGAGCTCAATGGAATCTCTCATTTTTCCATGTCATTTGCAGCCTGCACACTCTACTCAAGCTCTTCACGCTGGTTTTGCATTTGCGAAAGTAATTTTCCATTACTTTCAGCCTCTAGCTGGCTGAATGACTTTGAGCCAGTAGCATCTTCTCACTGGGCCTCAGTTTCCCTTGTGGAAGGTACATTTTTGAAGAGTATGTGTGCTTTCACATAGACAGTATGTGTACCCCTCCAACTGACTAGGGGGTACATGTAGAAGATCGCACAGTCTTGTAATGGTCCACCTTGCACCAAGGGTGACTCCCTATACTCCTGGTGGAGATGGATGGTTCTTAACCTTTGAAGAAATACAGATCCCACTGAGAAGCTAATAAAAAAGATCAGTCTAGGGCGGTGCCTGTGGCTCAAAGAAGTAGGGTGCCAGCCCCAGATTCCGGAGGTGGTGGGTTCAAACCCAGCCCCGGCCAAAAACTGCAAAAAAAAAAAAAAATCAGTCTACTCCTAACATAAGAAAAAAAAAAAACTTAAATAAGCAATTTTGCATACAATGCTTCTGAGTCCCTAACCAAGTGATGCCCCCTGGCCCTATTTTCAAAGAGCAAGAGATGCCTCATAAACCCAAGACAATGGCTCAGGAAAGGGTCCCAGGAAATTTGAGGGCTCCAGACCTTGTGAGCTGGTGGGCCTCCGCTGGGTTCAGTGTTCTCAGAGAGGGAGCAGAGCATGGTGAGAGGGTAAGAGACGTGTGCTTCTCCTTTGATTCTCAGTCCCTGAAGACCACCTGGCACCAGGGTGTCATTCTGTCTGAGCCTCTGCTCACCAGTTCCCAGATGCCAGGAGTGATACGTATATATGCTCTGCACTGGCTGGACCACTGAAAGGGCCCGTCCTAGAAGGGACAAGTTGGCGGCCATCTCCCGGGGGAGATTTCCCAGTCCTGAGCAACTTGTTTGGGATCCTGAGATGAAAGTCCTCGAAGGAGCACATGGCTGATGCCTGCAACCCTTGACAGATCAGTGACTCCCTCTGCAGTTCCTCCCAATTGTCTTTCCTGAGCCTGGGGACACTGATTCAGGCAGCAGAGAGCTATGGTTCAACCTGTTTGACCCACCTGGGCTTCCTTTCCACTCCAAAAATTGTCTAATAATAATAGATCACCCCCAAACAAGGCTCTTTCTATAACAATCTTTCAACTCTTCATCTTACTGAACTCCTGCAACCCATTTAGTTGTTATTAGAATTTTTCCCTTCACTATGAGGCTAGGCCCAGAGAGGTTAAGCAACCAGTCCAGGAGTGCTCAGTGGTTAAGAAGTGGAAGGCCTGGACTCAGCTCCGTCTTTCAGACTTCACGTTTGTGTGTGTGTGTGTGGTTTTTAAAAAAACGTTCTCTTTTTTTTTTATTAAGTCATTTGTACTTTTTAAACTTTTTCACTGCACCACAAACAGCTTCTTACAAGAGTTCTCTCAACACAACACAAGGCACCCTATACACGCGCGCTGGCGTTGTGGAGAACCCAGACAGAGCGCACGCCTCGCCTCGCCTCACCTGAGCCCCGTTTTCGCAGGCTGAGCTATGGAAAAGAGAAAACGCGCGCTGAAGGTCAGACACACCTCTACAGGGACCGTACACCCTTACTGACAACTAGGGGTGCACAGCCTGCGCCCCACTATCTCCTCCCTTGAGCTTGCGCTCTCGTCACCCTGAGGTCCTCGCGCCTAGAGGTGACACTCACCCCTGCAACCTTGCATCGGCCCCCATCTTCATTCCCCTCTCTGCCCTGTGGTGTCCATAAAATACCACGCTTTCACGACCGAGGGAGGAGGCGCCTCGGCCTCCCCCCACCCACCTGATGCCTTACCTGGAGGAAGGATGGAGGCCCGCACTCACGGGAGCGCACCGGGGACGAGGAGGCTCGGCAGGCATGGACTGGCCTCCAGCCGCGTTTCCGCTTGTAGCTGGGCGGCCCCCAAGTGGGCCCGATAAGCTATCGCCGGGCCCAGGAGGGGCGGTCAGCGCAGAGCCCGGGCACCTCGGACCGGCTCCCAGCTCCCGCCCGGCTGCCTGCCAGCGGGCGGCTCCGGACAGAAGCGAGATGCCTGCCGGGCCGTTTCTGGTTACAATCACCTCACACAACCGCCTGCATTCCGCCCCCCACCCCTCATCCTTACCACTAAGTCTGAGCTCACACCTTCTCCCTGGCTGGGGAGATTTGCCGGGGTGCAGGCGATGAGTGCCGGCGAGGCTGTTAATCTATGTATGGAGCCCCAGCAGTCCGTAAAAAGGAATATTTTTGGTGGTCAGAAAAATCAACATTGAGTTAGGCATATCTCCCCCGCCCCACCCGCCAGGAGTTGATTTTCTACCATGTCGGGGGGACCTCTCTGTGTTCCTGATTATTTTCTGGAAGGACTTAAGGTGGAGCGGGCTGATTTGCTTTTTCTTTTTGAAGGTCTTAAGGTGTAGGAATGGTTTCTTAGAAGATAATTTTGACTCTTAGTTAGCCTGAAAAATCAGTAACAATAATCGTATAGTAGCTACTGTTCCTGTGGCTTAATCCTTCAAAACAATCCAGGAGATGAAACTATTATTTGCCCCTTTTTGCAGATGAATAACTGGAGGCCTCGAAGCAGGGAAGTGATGCCCTAAGTTGCATAGCCAGAGGGACAGCTTCCAGGCGCACAGTAGGTCTGTGATAAAGGTTTATGGGAAGTCTGAAGCTTGATGAAGGAAGGAGAAGGTGAAGGTACCCCCACTAGCTAGTCTTGGGGAGCAGTCTGCCACCCGAGGAATAAGGACTCAGAACCTAGTGACCCTCCACTGCTTCTTCCTTGCCTTACGAAATAAATGATTCATGCCAGAGAAAAATTCCAAACAGAATGACTCTTAACTGGCCCTGGGAGGGGGACTTTGCTGGACCTTGTCCAGAGTAGGTAAAGCCCGGTGCTTCCCCAGACTTCGGTAACCATTGCGACCAAACCATTTGGGTTTCCCTGCTAGCCCAGAGTCCCGGAGGCAAAAGCCTAAGCTCAGCCGCCCCTTCTTCCCTCTCTGCAAGTCCTGTGTTTCTCTGTTCCGTAAAGAAAGGCCTAAGAGCCAAAGCCTCAGCCATGCCTCTGGGGTCACGCCAGGCTTCTCCCCATCTGGAGAGCAGGGCTGCCAGGATCCGTACAGCAATTAACCTCACCTACCCTCTCCCTACCAGTTTCCTTAAAATAAATGTGACAAACGTGAGCCTAATGATCTTTGGGGGAAGATCTATATGCTTCAGGACTGAAGCACATGGCTCCCTCCCTCCCTGGGTAGAGCGAGGCAGCCCCTACTTCAAAGAACAGCCTGGTTAGCGATATTGCAGGGTTTCCTGACTTTCAGGAAACAAACAAACAATCATCCAGGTTCTTTAGGTCAGGCTAACAGCCACAGACAATAACACTAACGATGATGATGATGATGATGATGATGGGGCCTAGATTTATGGACCACGCTTGTCTGGTTTTGTGCTAAGAGCTTTGCATGTGCTAACTCAGCTGACTCATCCGTTCTTTGCAACAACCCTAGAAGGCAGATAATACAATCACCTCTTTTCACAACACATATACCCACACCCCCAGAGCTGGTAGGTAGGATAGCAAGATTTGATTCAAATCCACCAGCTTACATATAATACTCACAGGATTTAAAAAGTAAATCCTAAAACACCATCATGTGTAGTATTTATGGCACACACACACACAAAAATCAAACCGGGAAAGAGTATGTGGTGACCTTTGCCTTCCACTGTTCTCATTTCCCCTCCCCCAACCACTGATACCAAAGATTGTATTTTGTGTATCCTTTTGTATTCTACGTGTGTGTATATATAGAATATATAAGCCATCCCTTTTAAATCACAAGTGGATCTCCTAATACCAACTGCTTTGCATTTTTATTATTTGGTTAACTTGATGATAACATTTTCAAGGTATGGACTTTTAATCCCCAATTTTTGTGCATAAAAGGAGATTTTCCCAAACAAAAGAAGTGTGCATTGTTTGGGGCTGGGTTTTCTGAGGATGGTGCAGGGTCAAGTTTTGCTCAGGGTCAAGGTAGCAGTGTGTAAGGACAAAACTGGGGTGGGCAGGAAGAAAGGCAGAGGGAGCAGGGGGGAGGGAGTTGGGGTAGGGAGAGAGAGAGGAGAGAGAGGAAGTCAAGGGAAGCTCAGACATCTCTTGCATTCCAATCTGAGATAGCAGATGTCCCAGGAACAAAACATGCTCATCCGCTCTTGGCACAGGGGTGTCACTCAACTTGCAGGAGATTTTCAAAGCCTTAAATGGTCTCTCAGAGATGGGGCAGAGCCACGTTCATTTTCCATTTTGTGCGGAGGGGCAGGGACGCTTTGGGGCAGTGGCTTGAGCAACGCCAGACTCACTGGACCACAGGAACTGGGGGATGCGCCTTACCTATTTTGGTCCTGGCTTTGCACGTGGTCTTCCCTGCCAGGGTGGAGTAAATTCAAGGGATCATCTTGTCCATTCCTTGCTTTCAACAATCTCCACTCACATTTTTAAAAATTTCCCTTTTTAGTTCAAATAATTAGCCATAAGGTATTTTGCCAACTGGTATTTGTGTTGTCCTTCATATGGTTTTTTTAAGCTCAGTGCCTTCTTGAAATACCTGTGAAGCTCCAGAGTGAAGGCTCCTTGGCTGTTACCCTAGGAACAGGTGAGAATGGCCAGTATAGCTCTCCCTGGGACCTGTGGAATCCATTCAGAGAAATTGGAGTGGCCAGAACGCAAGGCAAAGGGTAGCTGTGTGGGCAAGATCCACACTGTCTGGCTCCTTGTTCAGAAGAATAATGACCAATGATGATGTGCGCTTCTCCCACTGTTCTGCTCTCTTAGCAAAGGGTAACAACCGGCCCTTTTCTCTTGGTCTCCTCCGTTTCCCACTTTCTCTCACTCTTAATATCTCTGTCTCTGCCTCTGTGGGAGCCTTCCTTTCTCCCTCCCTCTCTCCTTCACTCCTTCCTTTTTTCTTTCTTCCCTTATTCCTGTCCTCCTACCTTCCCTCTCTCCCTTCCTTATTTTCTTCCTCCCTCCCTCCCTCTCTTCTTTCTTCTTTTCCTCCCTCTCTCTTTTCTGTCATTTTTCTACCTCTTCTCTCGTCTCACTATAGCCATGGGTCCCCTTTCTCATTTCCTCTTTTTCTCTTTCTGCAGAGCTCTCTTATTTCTCTATAATGAAAACTGGCCTGTCAGGTCCTCAGGACCTTCCGATCAGGAGTTTCGGGGGACCAAATCTTAACTGAAACATCAAATCCCTTTTACAATTTGGGAGGGGGGACTGTAAATAGAAGCAACTTCAGTGGAGGTGCTTTGCAGTTTATTAACGTCCATTTGTGGCTGGTTTCACTTCTAAAAAAGTTTTCTAAAGGAATAATAAAGAAAGAGATTTGGGCAGATATTTATCCATAAAGATGTTTATTACAGTGAAATATATATAACAAAAAAGTTAAGAATTCAGATGAGCAAAAATAGTTCGGTAAAATTACATTTTATCTAGAGATAGAATACTATACAGGCATTAAATATCCAATTTTAAGTGAGAAAGTAGATTGAAGAAAGTACTGTGTGTATAGTGGTGTATGCCTGTGTGTATATTGCATAGACATTAAAAAGGTGGTGCATACACATCAATATCTTAGCACTAGAAAGTAGAAATACAGAATCTTGTAGGGTTCATACCTTTCCAAATTCTTCACCCACATGTCTACATATGAAGCTGAATGATGCAATTATGGTGGTTTATTATATTGTTCTTTCTGCTTCTGTATATAGGCATGTTTGTGACTTTTCTGTAATAAGATATTTTTAGTGTTTACAATTATGCACAATTTTTTTGTAAATGTCATTAAGTGAAAAAGACATAGTTTAAGTTTATTTCCCTTTCAAGGCTCTTGTTTTAGACCTCTCACCAAACCCAAAAAGAATTCTAGATTCCAGGGACTACTGAGTGCAGCTTATACCCTGCTAACCTGAGCAGGACCACAGTGGGAGGGAGAGGGTGCTGCCCACTCAAACTTCCACTTCCTGCAGGAAGACTCAGCAAAGACCAGAAAGGGAGGGTCATCCAATGACGTCAAATAGGAAAGTTTGCAATAGGAAGTTATCCTGAAAGGCCAGGAGTTAACACAGAAGGTTTCCTACCCAAGGGAGCTGGAAGGAGGAACTTTTAGGCCAGTGGAGGCATGGGGGACATTTGGTTACTATTATAAATGAACAAACCCAGCCAAGCTGCATGAAAATGGGAAAGTTGGGCAACTCAGTGGGTTAGAGAGAAGCCCAATGACCCTGGAGCTAAGTCATTTCAAATGGTCTTTGAAACCTGCCAGCCATTCCACTGAGACCCTGGAGCAGTGGGGTGGGGTAGAGATAGAAGTTCCCATTACAAAAGGACTGAGGTTCTAGGCACTGAGACACTTTAGACAAAGTTAGTTATTGCCATCTCTTGTCCAAATCTTTAAAGGAACCCCCAGGAGATGTTCTTGCCTACTAGTGTGCAGAAAACCTACATGTTGGCTGTTGAGAGAAGACAGATGAGATGGAAAACAGTGAATACCTAGACCCAGAGCTTGCTGGCTTAGTCACCAGAACCACAGCCCATAGTTATTAAGAAGGACCTTTCACTGGTTCTGGGCGATCAACTCCTTTGCACTGCCTGGAACACAATAGGCATCAATAATAACTAGTTGGTGCAGGAAGAAATCAGTAAATTCATTAATTAATATTTTTGGCTTCATGCAATCTGGCCCACCTTTATGACATGAGTGTCTACAACCATCTGACTTCCCTACCAGCTGACTTAGTGGTTACAAACTCTGATTCCCAGGCCCCATGCCAACCTCATCAAATCAGGATTTCTCATCTGCAGCTTATATAATTTTTAACAATCACCTCAGGTCATTCTCATGCCTCCCTCCCACATTTGGAGTATGGCTATATCATTAAGTGAAAAAGACATAGTTCAAGTTCATTTCCCCTTCAGGGCTCTTATTTTAGAGCTCCCACCAAAGCAACAAGGATTTTAGATTCCAGGGGCTTTAAAGCCCACCTTATACCTTGCTAATCTGTGTGAGACCACAGTGGGAGGCAGAGGGTGTAAATTTTAGAAAGTCCTGGAATTACACGTTTTTTTGCCACGCATTTGTGATATCACAGATAAATATTGTGCCTATTATTTATCTCAGGTTTATGATGTGTCAGACGCTGTGCTGGGAGTTATATACATAACCTCATTTCATCCTCAGAATGACTCCTTTATGTGGACAATATATCCATTTTATAGGAGGAGAAGTGGAGCTTAGAGAGGTGAAATAACTTGTCTAAAGTCATGTTCTTTTTAACAACAACATCACAACAACAGTGGCAGCAGCAATTGCAACAACAGTTGCTGTTTGTTGAGCTTCAGAGTCAGGCAGTGTGCTAAGCATGGCTTTTTATAAAATGACATTTAATCAGTGTAGTTTACCTTCACACAGATTTTTAAATTTCATTCTCATAATTTTGTAAGGCAAAGTGTCACTATTCTTTCCATTTTATAAACTAGGAAGACGAATCCTAGAGAGATTCAGTTTTCATGGTTAAAGAGTTCAGAAGTAGAGATGGCAGAAACTGACTCCAATTTTTAACTTCTAAATGCTCCAGGAAGTAGCGTAGGGGCTGAGGCTGTTTTCTGGCTCTAGCCCAAAACTCTATAGTATTTCTATCATGTAGCCAGATATTTTGGCTACATGAAAAAGCTAAACCCTTGATTGGCTTTTAGTCTAGCAGAATGTGGAAATGGGCTTCAGAGATGATGGAGAACAAAAGTGGGCATTCTGGATATTACACTTGAATTTGTGTGGGGTGGCCCCTTACTCAGTTTACCTACCTGTAGAATGGGGAGATGGGCCTTTGAGAGTGGTCCAGCAAGGGTTAAATAGGAGGTGATTCAAGAAATCACTAAGGGAAGGGGAGTGGACAAGAGCCAGGAAGCCTGAGTTCTAATCCCAAAGATGACACCAACTCATCCTGCAGGCTGGGCAATCCAGTCTCTCTTCCCAGGCTTCAGTTCCCACATCACTCTGATGTTCTATGTTCCTGAAACCTACTTTTCATGACCTCCCAGTTTGGAATATGAGTGCCTTTCCATTAGCTTAGAAGGCACTTACAGAAAAAAGAATTAAAGGCAGGGCACAGTGGCTCACCCTGTAATCCTGGTCCTCTGGGAGGCCAAGGTGAGAGGATCTCTTGAGCTCAGGAGTTCAAGACCAGCCTGAGCAGCAGTGACCCACCATCTCTACTAAAAATAGAAAAAGAAATTAGCAGGGTGTGATAGTAGGCGCCTGTAATCCCAGCTCCTCAGGAGGCTGAGGCAGGAGGATCGCTTGAACCCAGGAGTTTGAGGTTGCTATGGGTTAGGCTGATGCCCAGCACTCCAGCCTGGACAATAGACTAAGACTCTGTTTCAAAAAAAAAAAAAAACAAACAGAAGAAGAAGAAAGAGAAAAGAAAGAAAGAATTAAGATTTGGGGGAAAAATGCTCCAAAGTGAAAGTGGACTCAGACTTTTCCCAAGTCATTAAAAGGGAAAAATCGACCTCCCTAAGAAAACAAATTCTCCTCTCACTGTAAGTGCGGGTTATCAATCGGAATTCTGATGACTTTGGGGCTGACAATTTTAACAACCACTTAAGTCTCACCCTGTGCCTTTTATCTGAGTGCTACACAAACATTGTTAAACACACAAGCTGAGGCCGAGGGAAATTGTATCATCTAAGGAGGGGAGAAGACTCAGGGAATTGAAATATCCACAGACCCCTCCTCCCACTCTTCCCTCAACAGCGCTAATCAATGGCCTGGTTAGGCTTAGCATTAATAAGTCTGGACTCTTGCACTTTTGACCTAGCTGTTAGATAACAATTCCTTTAGCGAGGCCGAGGGTTATTAAGCATGAAGAGTCAATTTGATAAATAGATGACATTTTATTTATCTAAATTTCTGGAGGAATGGTGTTTATTTTAAAAGAGAGGAATGCAATTTATAAATAATTTATTTGCACAGGATGAGTTGAAACACTGAATCCTTATTGGAGGAAAACAATCATTAAAAAGTGTCTCTCATACTTTTATTGATTACCAAAAAATATATATATATTAACTCTTTAGCCTGGATTTTTATCATTCTTTTTATTCATGATGCTTTGATTTAGTGGTACACACATCTTGATTCACTGTTCTAGTATTTCACATTCAATTAATTGCACGGTTGAAAATGCCTTTTCTATTTGCCACAGAGCAGTTGTAATTCTGCAATGATTTATAATTCTGCAAAGGTGGGAAATGTCTAGCCAATCTCCAGATTTAGGACAGATTGAATAAGGGATTATACACCCACAAAATAGAATGTGTTCTAATATCCCTAATTTCTTTCTGTCTCTATCCCACCAAGTAAAAACAAGCAACAACAAAAGTGGTTTACAAAATCATTTGATAGCGCTTTCTTCAAAATATCTAGATGTTTTATCAAAATCGCAAGTGCGTGGGCTCTTTGACTCAGCAATTCCATTTCCTGATCTACTTGCAAATTTGCACGATTACAGAATACATCAGATTGGAAACCTTTTCAATGCCCAACAGTAGGACCCTGGTTGAAGAAATGGAGGTTCAATTCTTACAATGAAGTAATCCACAGCCATTAAAAGGTAAAGAGGAGGAACCATCTGTGAGAGATATTGCTAAGAACAAAGCAAAGGCTAAGAGTGGGTCTAACCTGCCCCAGTGTGTGTGTAACAGGAGTCAGACTCCTGAGGAAGGAAGGACAAGGGTGGCCATGAGCTGGGGAAACTGAGCTTCAACGACAAAAACAGGAGACCAATTCTTCACCCTTTATGCTTTCATGGCTTTTAAAATATGGGTGACATGAGTACCTTCAGTTAAAAATAACTGAAATTATAAATAAATAGTCAAAGAATGTGAACTCTATGAGTAGAAGGTGTATATTGAAAGAGACATACACAGACTCGATTATCTCTAGGTGTCCTGGCCTATGGATGCTTTTACACTTCTCTTCTTTTGCTTGTCTACATTTTCTGCTATTTCTGAAATGGACATAAACGGAGTGCTTTGGTAGATTTTTGTGTTCAAAAAAGAAAGAAAGGACAAAAACGATTTTCCCTTCTTTGCCCTCAGAGGTATGGATTCTTTTATATGTGTATTAAATATCTCTGAGTAGTCACTGTAAAGTGATGGTGGGAGACAGGAGGCCAGGAAAAGACTAATAAAAAAGAGGTTTATGGGCATGTGGGTGAGAGGAAGACTTCCAGATGCACAAAAGCCAAGATTTGAGAAGAGGGAGAGGAGCCTTGTACCAGGAGGAAGTGGGATGCACTTCTGAGGTTTATGGCTACCAGGATCTCCCCGCCACAGGACCCCAAAGGCCCAGTGCTCATGACAATTGCCTTGTAGGAAAGTGGGTCCAGGTGAGAAGTAATTAGGGGCCCCTTTCCAAGATGAACAAATCCCAACATTGTATGAGGTCCCTCGTCACTGAGGACCAGGGGAGGAGATTGTAAGTCTCCCTTCTTAGAGAGAACTTTTCCTCCCCTTGCAGTGATAATGATGACAAGAATATTTCATTGCAACCAAGACACTCTTATATATGTTATCTTGCCTAACATCATAGGTTCTTGTGAGGATTACGCAAGGGAATGTCCCTTGGGCAGTGGACAACCCTTGGAACTGGCCGTGGATAAACTCTTTATACTGGCTTGTCAGTAGGTTAGATCTAAGAGGTACTTCTTGTAGAGGTACTATTCATGCCTGCCTGTATGTGTGTATCTGTTCACTGTTTTTTTATTTTTTAATTTTTTTTATTTTTTGAGCATGCTAGTCCAGCTGCTAACTGCCAGAAACTGAAATTCTTTGTCTGGGGACTCTCTCTAGCTACTGAAGCCTGCTCTCTCTGCTTATAGGCAACCTGGAATTGTGGGGAACTAATGTCCCACCTCTAGCCCCAAGGAAGGCCTCCTTCAGTGACTAGTGGAACATAGTATGTAAGCACTGCAGCCCCTTGGGGGGCTTAACTCTGGGGCCTGTTGTCTACACCGACTCCCACAGTTCCTCAGTCGGATTGAGCTCCAGTAGCCTACAAGATTCTCTTGCTTGATTATTCACTCTGTGTTGGCTTCATACCCTCCCTGCCTTGCTTCCCCCTGCCCTACAGTATTTCCCGGCATCATTTGTCAAATGAACTACTTGTTTAGTACCCGCAACCTCGATTCTGGGGGCCCCACCCAAGGCACCTATAACCCCACCCCATGCTCCCTTTTGTCTGAGCACTTAATGGGTTTCAAACCTCATTCACATCTCTGACCTCAACTGCACTTCCCAACTCTGCAGGGAAGATATGTAGACATTACCACCCTCCCCCCTCTTTTCACAGTCAAAGAAACTGAGGGTCAGGGAGGTGATGTCATTTCCCCTGAAAATACATTGACAGCTAGAAAGGGGCGGAACCCACATCTGAAGCTTCCTCCTCCCTAATCATTATACTTCTTTGCCCTTCCCTTTTCTCATAAGAATATTTTGTATCTTTTCTGGATAAAAGCATGCAAATATCGCAACAACTCTGGGAAGATATCATTATTTTTGTTGTTATCATAATATCATCCATATCATCATTAGTGGGTGAAGAATCCAAGATTCTTAGAAATTAGTCATTTGTCTAAGATCATCTGACTAATAAGAGGTCTTCTGACTTCTGGTCCAATCTCATTCTATGACCCCAGGCTACCACTTTCTTCCACTCACTTGCCTATTTAATGACTCATGCAGAAGGATCTGTGGATATAGGGTAGCTTCCTAGGAGTAGAGAACTTAAATAAATTATTGGGATAGTCCCTGATATATAGCTGATCCACACCACTTAGAGGACAACTTGAACTTAAAAGAATGTCTAAGAGAATCTTGGTATATTTTATGGCAGGGGATTAGTAACAAATCAGAAGTAGGCCAAGTCCTCAGCCCTTAATTCTCTGGTATGTCTAGGCGAAGATAAGGAAATCTTTAGACTTCCAGGGAGTGATCAGTGTAAGGACCAACCATGATGAATTCACAGCATTGTGAGCCTTCCCTGAATGTCAGTACTGTGATGTTCATGCCCCATGTGGCACCTGACCCAGTGGGAGGCCTGTCACACCAACTCAATTCCTCTTGCCAGTCATTGGTTTGGGAAAAGAGTTGTAATCTAATTCTGGCCAATGACAAATAAGGACAAGTTTTCTGGGAAAAGGGGGGTTATGGTAGCTAGTTTTCAAAGCACTCCCTCCATGAGCCGGGTCTCCCTAGTGTTCATGACCTTGAATTTCCTCGTCCCCTCAAATCCGGGCTGGACCTGTGCTTACTTTTGACTCATAGGATATGAAAACATGATGCTGTGTGACTCTCCAGGCTAGGCTATAAGATGGCTTGCTGCTCCTGGCTCTGGGGTAAGCCAGCTGCCACATGAGGAGTCTGGCTGTCTGGAGACTGCCATGCTGTAAGGAAGCCCAAGTTAGCCACTTGGAGAGACTGCGTGGACACAAAGAGATGACCTGCCATCCGCTGGCTGTTCCAGTCATCTCCGTTAAGGCACTAGACAAAAAAGTCATCTTGGACACTGAATTCAGCTGATGTCAAGCCATAGCCCCAGCTGTCATCTGACTGCAATCTCTTGAAAATCTCATTTGCGAGCTTCCCAGCTAAACCCACAGAACTATGAAAGAGAAACTTCTGGGAAAAGTTTTTTTTTTTGTTTGTGAGAAAGATGATCCTCCCTCTAGGAAAGATGATTCTTTCCTCTGGACATGTCAGCTCCCGACACAGTCAACTTAGGAACATAAGATAACTGGTTGAAAGCGAGTTCCACACGTCAAGGATGGCAAAGCAAAAGAAATGAAAAGAACGTGAGTTTTTGATGGCATGATAGCCCCATGGAATCAGCCAGCCCTGGCATACATCCTACCTTAGACTTCTTATTGTGTGAAACAACCTCTTTGTTAGTACCAGGTTGAATCTCAGCTTTATGTTACTTGAGCTGAAGCCTTTCTAATATGCATAGCTCAGAGATATTGTGGGTTCCATTCCAGACCATTGCAATAAAGCAAATCACACAATTTTTTGGTTTCCCAGTGCATATAAAAGTTATGCTGACACTGATGAAGTCTGTTTAGTGTGCAATAGCATTACGTCTCTAAACATAATGTACATCTCTTGATTTAAAAATACTTTATTGCTAAAAAAATGCTAACAATCACCTGAGCCTTCAGCAAGTCATCATCTTTTTGCTGCTGGAGAATCTTGCCTTGATGTTGATAGCTGCTGAAGGTTGGGATGTCTTTGGCAATTACTTAAAATAAGACAACAATGTAGACTGCTGCATGGATTGACTTTTCCTTTCCACAGAGGATTTCTCTGTAGCATGCAAAGCTGTTTAATAGCATTTGATCTACAGTAGAACTTTCAAAATTGGAAGCAAACCTCACCACTGCTTTATCGATTAAGTTGATTCAATGTTCTCATTCCTTTGTTGTCATTTCAATAATGCTCCCAGCACCTTCACCAATAGTAGATTCTATTTCAAGGAGCCACTTTGACCATTTATGAGAAGCACTTCATCATCCAATTAAGTTTTATCATGAGATTACAGCAATTCTGTCACATCTTCAGGCCATTTCTAATTCTAGTTCTCTTCCTGTTCCTACCACATTAGCTGTTACTTCCTCCACTGAG
This sequence comes from Perodicticus potto, assembly GCA_963574655.1. Classification (NCBI taxonomy): domain Eukaryota; kingdom Metazoa; phylum Chordata; class Mammalia; order Primates; family Lorisidae; genus Perodicticus; species Perodicticus potto. The sequence continues at coordinate 3,968 of CAUYRH010158946.1, read as the reverse complement.
GTCTTAAACCTTTTGAAGTCATCCAAGAAAGCTGAACTCAACTGCTTCCAAATTTATGTGAACCTTGACCTCTTCCCATGAATTATTGGCATCTAGAATGGTGAATCCTTCCCAGAAGGTTTTCAATGGACTTGGCCCAGGTTCATCAGCAGGCATGGCTATCTGAAGCAGCTATAGACCTAACTGAGACACAGATATATTGATATTAGGCCAGTTAACCATCTACAATGACCTCTAACTGCTCAAGTGAAAAGAAGAATCCTATATCTTTTCCCTTAAAGCAAAAGGTGATTAAGCTTAGTGAGGAGAACATGTCAAAAGCTGAGCTAGGCTGAAAGCTGGGCTTCTTGTGCCCGTCAGCCAAGCTGTGAATTCGAAGGAAAAGTTCTTTAAAGAAAGTAAAAGTGCTACTCTCGTGAACATATGAACAATAAGAAAGTGAAACAGCCTTATTGATGGTGATTGGAAAGTTTTAATGGTTTGGATAGAAGATCAAACCAGCCACAATCTTCCTTAAGCCAAAACCTAATCCAGAGCTAAGCCCTAACTCTATTCAATTCTGTGAAGGCTGAGAGAGGTGAGGAAGCTGCAGAAGAAAAGTTGGAAGCTTAAGGAAAAAAGCCATTTCTATAACATAAAAGTGCAAGGTGAGGCATAAGAGCTGATGGAGAAGCTGCAGCAAATTATCCAGGAGATCTAGCTAAGATAACCATCCCACAAAACAACAGATTTTCAATGAATACTGTTGCACAGATCACCAGATGCAGGTCTCAGAGCCACATAACATACATGTATTCCCATCACCATCCTGGGGTCCACCATGGCACATCAGGACCCCAGGTGTCTCCCCTTCACACACCTGGTCCTTCCTCAGCTTCTCTTTGAAGTTGGTGTGTCCCACCACCTGGTTTGAAATTGAAGTCTGCAACCAACCCAAGTTTCCTCTTCTTTTCTGTTATATTTATTTTTCCTTCATAAACAAAAGGTCACATAAATTTAGCTCGCAGGGGATCGGGGAGAGAGAAGTGCTCACCAGGCTCCATTTAATCAGATCGAGGTCAGCTTTTCTGTAGGTAAACATCCTGGGCTGATTTAATAAAGAGGGTGTGGTATCCACAGAGTGGAAATGATGGGGAGAGAGTTTACCAATGTCTGCTTGCCTTATTGGGAGAGTAGAAAAACTAATAACCACTTGACAATGTTCCAGGTGGTTCACATATGTAAGCAGGTACCTCGGGCTTGACTCTAGGAATAAAACTTCATGAACAGCAAAGGAGAAAAGCAGAACTGCCTATTAAACTGGCATCTATCAATTCTATTGTGTCCGTTATGATAGCCAGAATCTGTTGGGATTCATCTCTTCTGTATCCGTGGTTAAATATTTTGAAAATAGCCCATTATAAAAACTCTGAAAGGTCATAGGCAGTTTTCTATCTTTAGAAACAGAGACTGGGGGATGGGGAGGCGGTGTTGGTCAAAGGATACAAAATTTCAGCTACATAGGAAGAATAAGTTGAAGACATCTAATATATAACATGGTGGTTACAGTTAACAATGTATCACATTCTTTTTTTTTATTATTGTTGGGGATTCATTGAGGGTACAAAGAACCAGGTTACATTGATTGCTTGTGTCAGGTTAAGACCCTCCCATAATAGTGTTCCACCCCCAATGTATCATATTCTTAAAAATGCTAAGAAAATAGATTTTATTTTTTTTTAATTTTTAAAATTTTTTTTTGAGACAGAGCCTCAAGCTGTCACCCTGGATAGAGTGCTGTGACATCACAGCTCACAGCAACCTCTAATTCCTGGGTTCAAGCAAGTCTCCTGCCTCTGCCTCCCAAGTAGCCGGGACTATAGGTGCCCTCCACAAGGCCTATCCATTTTTTGGTTGCAGCCACCATTGTTGTTTGGTGGGCCCGGGCTGGATTCGAACCTGCCAGCTCAGGTGTACGTGGTTGGCGCTTTAGCCCGTTGAGCCACAGGCGCCGAGCCAAGAAAGTAGATTTTAAGTGCTCTCATTATAAACCAATGATAAGCATATGACATAATGCATGTGTTAATTAGCTTGATCTAGCCATTCCACAATATATACATATTTCAAAATTGCATGCTATACATGATAAATACATATAATTTTTAGTTGTCAAATAAAATAAACAAATTTTTAAAATTAAAAAATGAAGATTTTGATTCAACTTTGGGCTGTGGGGAAATCAAAATGAGTGAGAAAAAAATATATATATGTGACTGTGACTGAGTTAGAGCTGTGATTGTTAACAGAGGCACATTTGTTTTATGAAGGAAATTGGTCCATGCTTGAGCTGTCACATTGTCCTACAGGGAGGGGTGTTGTGGAGAAGACACATGTGTGTCTGCAAGTTGCTTGCAAAGAATGAGAAGGGTGGGATATAAGAGAAGAGCGACTGCAGGAAGGTAGCCTACTCTGGGATTAGCAGCATCGCATGTGAACCCAGGTAACGAAACATGACACAGAACTAGGGGCAGGACCATTCTCTCCACTTCTGCTCACTCATCACAATGACTCTGGGAAAGAGGAGACAAGGCTACTTTCGCCCTGGCCAAAGAAAAAACCCAACATACATCTAGATAACACATGGATCAAAGAAGAAATCTTTTTTTTTTTGAGACAGAGCCTCAAGCTGTCACCCTGGATAGAGTGCCGTGGCATCACAACTCACAGCAACCTCCAATTCCTGAGCTCAAGTGAGTCTCTTGCCTCTGCCTCCCAAGTAGCTGGGACCACAGGCACCTGCCACAACGCCCGGCCATTTTTTGGTTGCAGCCGTCATTGTTGTTTGGTGGGCCTGGGCTGGATTTGAACCTGCCAGCTCAGGTGTACGTGGCTGGCGCCTAAGCCCGCTGAGCCACAGGTGCCGAGCCCAAAGAAGAAATCTTAACAGAAATTTAAAAATATTTTGACTCCATGGAAATACAATTTATCAAAATTTGCAGGATGCAGCAAAAGCAGTGCTTAGAGGAAAATTTATAATGTCAAATGCAAATATCAGAAAGAAGAAGGATCTAAAATCAATGATCTAAGCTGCCATAGTAAGAAAATGGAAAAAGAAGGAAACTAATACTAAAAATTAAGGGGGAAATCATGCAATTGAAAGCAAGAAATCATGAGAGACAATAAATGACACTGATACTGTCAAGAAGAGAAACAGAAAAGTTCAAAATATGAATATGAGCTCGGTGCCCAGAGCTCAGCGGTTAGGGTGCCAGCCACACACTCTGAGGCAAGTGGGTTTGAACCCAGCTTGGGCCAGCTAAAACAATAATGATAACTGCAACAAAAAAATAGCTGGGCATTGTGGTGAGTGCCTATAGCTCCAGCTACTTGGGAGGCTGAGGCAAGAGAATCACTTAAGCCCAAGAGTTTGAGGTTGCTGTGAGCTGTGACACCACGGCACTCTACTGAGGGTGACATAGTGAGAGTCTAATAAAAGTTTTTTAAAAAGGGCAGTGCCTGTGGCTCATGGAGTAGGGTGCCAGCCCCATATACAGAAGGCGGCGGGTTCCAACCTGGCGTCGGCCGAACTGCAAAACAGAAAAATAGCCGGGCATTGTGGTGGGCTCCTGTAGTGTCCCAGCTACTTGGGAGGCTGAGGCAAGAGAATCGCCTAAGCCCAGGAGTTGGAGGTTGCTGTGAGCTGTGTGATACCATGGCACTCTACTGAGGGCAATAAAGTGAGACTCTGTCCCTAAAAAAAAAAAAAAAAAAAAGTATATATATATGAAGCATTATCTATGACTTGTTTGTGCCACAACCCAAAGGAATGAAGTAAAGGGCAGGATGTCTAGATGAAAAGTACCTAACAGGCTCAGCGCCTGTGGCTCAACGGGCTAAGGCGCCAGCCACGTACACCTGAGCTGGCAGGTTCGAATCCAGCCCGGGCCCGCCAAACAACAATGACGGCTGCAACCAAAAAATGGCCGGGC